>BMAO01003357.1:0-274840 GCA_019973975.1 Trichonephila clavata | reverse complement strand
ATAATCTACGAAGTGCTCTCGTCTAGCTTTACGTTATCTTACGTTCATCTTCACCACTATCCTTTAGCATCTAACATCTCTCTCTCGAACCCGAAAGCTAATACTTAAATAAACGACATAATTTACATATCGCGTCTTCTTCTTCGGGAGGAAGTGTTCAATTAAAAGATATTTAAAGAAAGTAATTCACCAAGAGGAAGGCTAGAAAAAAGGTGGAAAGGCCCCTTACAAGGTATTGTAACGTCAGGGCACCACATTTAAAATGTACACTAAGCTAATTATTAAAGAATCTCTCGTTGTATTCTATCAGCCGTCTTTCCGGAGTCTCTTTGCTCCTTCCTTCCTCAGCAGGCCTCTCTCCTGGGTATCTCTCGTGGGAGTCTGGTGGAGTCTCTTCCTTCGTCCGCAGGGTTCAATTCCGGGAATCTCTCGTGGGAGTCTATCACGAGTCTCTCTTCAGGAGACTTTCAGGAGTTCCTTCTTCGTCAGCAGGCCTCTCTCTTGGGTATCTCTCGTAGGAGTCCCATCCTTCGTCAGTAGGTTTCTCACTCGGAATCTATCGTCGGAGTCTATCACGAGTCTCTCAGGAGTCTATCAGGAGTCTATCAGGAGTCTTCAGCCTCTCTTTCTGAAGTCCACTCTTTTAAACACTAGGGGCGGGTTCACTCCACGCCCCTCATCAATCCCCATTGGCCGACCTCAGGGTTTTGCACACGGCACCAACGGTCTTGCACGTCTTCCATTCGTGCAGAGATGACAAAAGTCCGGTCCCTCTCAAAGGTTCCCGGCGACAAGGACCCGGCTGACATCTGGCACTTCAAACACCTCGCCGCCGCCTGCAGAGGCGCCAGCATTCAAGACGTACAATCACTGCCCATGAATAGAAATAATGCAGCGATGCCTAGCCCATAGTGTCCCCCAGACACACCGTCGCCGACGGTCCAGCTGTCTGATTATATATGAGGAAACCGATTCATACAGGAGTAATAAACAAAAAATATCCATTTTACAGAAAGTGATCAAAACATACTAAGATTGAAATAGCAGATGGACTCACACTAATACTGAACAAATTTATACAGGAATAATAGAGGAAAATTTTCATATTGGACTAATGGATAACAATGGATTTGTATTAAATTGCTAAATAGAAAAATAGTCACATATTGGAATTAAAATTGAAACAAAAAAATTTCATAATTTTAAGCCTCTTTCTTAGATAATAAGAATAATGTCAAATTTTGATGTAAATTTCTGCGTAAATTCTCTACTCCGAATGAACTAAAGAACAGTTTGTTTGATCTGCAGAAATAAGCATTCGATGTGTTATTATCTTTAAATATAATCGCATCGCAAAATGAATCTATCCCGATATTTTATCGCAATTCAACTTATTAGCCCCTACGATCCATTGAACTTGTTGAATTTTTTTGAAATGCCACCGAACTTCCCTGATATTTTCTATAAATTTCTGATTTGATTTTGTAGTTTCAAAATTTTGGTAGAGTGTCTGAATTGATAAACTCTTTTAATTATTTAAGCCATTTTTGCAAAATATAAAGAACTCTCAAGGGATTTTCATCATAAAATATTTTTATTGCTTCCTCTACTGGTGTGAGGTGAATTAAATATCTGAAATGAGTTGGAAACATTTATTAACTTTATTTAAATAATATATATGAACAATGTTTATCACTAAGTTGTCTGCATCAAATAAATATATTTTACAAGCTTTTTTTTTCTCTGTATTTTGCTTTAATACCTACACAAATAAATTTACGATTAATTAATCCTTTCACGACTAAAAGAAAAAATTTCCGCCATTTTAAAATTGGTAATTTTTTGTTTTTAATTATAACCTTAACTACATTTTTATACAGAATATCAAAATAGAACGTATATCTATAACGCGTTTACGTACACGGGAACGTTTAGTGAGAAAAAAAAACTGTTAACTTAATTGGTGCCAATGATAAGACATTCACGGCCGGTATTTTTATTCTTATTACTTATTTCAATTTATTATGTCGTATAATAGTTTGTTACTGTGCTTTCTCACATGTTTTTCAATTCCTACTGTTAGCTTTCTCTCTCTCTGTTTATATTTATCTTGTTCAAATTTTCAATCATTAATAAAATGCATTTTAAAGCACTCAATTGAGCTGAAATTTTATATCCACGCTTATTTTGGTTGACAGTACAGTAATTTCTTTGTAATTAATAAAAATTAATTGATTAAAACTAATTATTCAAAGAAATACAAATACAGCCATGTTGGCATCATTTTTGGAGACTTGTGTCAAAACTTGAAAACGTTTTTTTCCTCATATTTTAAAGCGCTCATTTGAGTTGAAATTTTCTACAGACTATTGATTTGGGTAGAAATACGATAATTTAATTATAATTAATTAAAATTATTGACTGAAACTAATTATTTAAAGAATTACAGATACAGACACGTTGGCTTCATTTTTAGCGACTTGGGTCAAAAAACTTTAAAAGCATTTTTTTTTCCTCTCAACGTTTCAAAGCATTCAGTTAAACTGAAATTTTATACACACGATTGTTTTGGATGACAATGCTATACTTTAAGGATAATTCTTAAATATTAATTGCCACTTATGTTGTGATTCTGTTATATGTATATACATATTTATATTAATTGTAACTTTTTAATTAAAAGTAACTAAAATAATTTTTTTTTGTTGATCTAAGTAGGAATTGACTTTCAATTTTTTTTTTTATATTGCTTGTATGTGATTCAGTTAGTATAATTTCATGCAATAGTGAAGGATATTTGAGCAAATGTAAACAAATGCTTCATAAAACTACACATTGATTCAAAATACTACACATTATTCTGTATTTTTCATATGATTTTTATTTATTTTACTAAACAAACATTTAAATGCTAATATTTACTCTTAGCAACTTTACAGTCTGGTAAGAGTTAAAGCCATTTTATAGTAAATACCTTATAAAAACAATTACACCGTCATATCGGTATTAAAGTAGAATAATCTTATTTGAACGTTTTTCCAAATAATTCATCCCATTTGGGCCAATATAATAAAATATGTGTACATTCTACGCGGAATTTATATGGATTGTTCAAATAGGCCTGCAATAAAAAAACCATAGAGATTTTTATGAGTTGTCAAGTTGAACCTTTACAAACAAATCTCATATGAGATTATACATTTGAAAATACATATATTTTTTACTTGGAGTTCGTATTTACTTGTCAATCCTTATATATTGATTTGGTTTCATCCAAAAGCGCCTATGAAGTGTTGTACTAAGAAGATTTAAGTTGGAAATATGTGTGTAGTATATGCTTTAAAAGAAGTAATTAATATTTGGATCAAGTATTTCTATTATTTCACGTTTTGGAGAAAATTATAAAATTTCTTTATTTAAAAATTTAGAAATAACTCTAATGAACATGTATGTCAAATTTATCATGATTATATCATATATAAATTACAACGATTAAAAAATCAGAATAATGCAAGCGGTTTTTTTTTTCTTTTTTCAGAAATTAAATAGTGTTTTTGAAAATAAAATGATTGGGTTCAGAATATTGAATATAATTCTTCAGTTCATGTAAAGTTTGTAAATTTTGATAAAATCATAATTATGATATAAAATTCGTACAAATATATTTTTAATTTTATTGTTGAAAAATGCTTACGCATTTCTGCATTCCAATGCAACATATTTCATTTTATTTTATTAGCCTTTTTAAATTAACGTGTACATTTTAATCATTAGTTCCGGTTAAAAAAATAGCAACTTAGAGAATTATTATTTTTGTTGTAACTTCATAAAAACTACTTATTTTTCCCTTATAATTATTTAAATTATTCTGAATCTGGAATTTTTTAGAGCAACAGTGTATTCAAAATAATTTTTTACTAATAGTTTATTTTAAACTCAATCATTTCTTACACTCGGATAATTTTTAATATCAGAAATGTAAGAATATTTATTTATATTTATTCATTTAATGAATATTTATTCATGGAAGAATGAATAAACTTTAGCAACAAAATAATAACTATAAAACATTCTAGATTTATTAAGATTGTTCATCTAGTAACTGTTTATAGAATAAAATTGTTCATTGGGTAATTTTTTTCCAATTTATGCGATAAATTGAGGCTTAACTGAGATAAAATGTTTTGTGCATGCATATTTAATAAGAGTATTAAATTTAAAAATTTATATCATCGATATTGGCTACCAATATAGAAAAATTTGATCTGTTTTCTAGGTTGTATTGTTTTTGTATAAATGCAGATTATTTGTCACTAAATAATAGCTTCTCTCCTTTTTTCTCGTTTCAAATGTTAAAGCTAATTCAGTTTTAATAATATGATTCTAAAAAATGTGCCAAACGAATTATTCTTTTCTACTTATTTCCGCAAACGATAAGCAGGCGTTGCACAACTCATTTCCACTTGATTCAGCGTTTGAATTATTTCCACTTTTCGCGTTGTTTACTTTCACAAGAATTCTAACTCTCGGTTCGATGCATCGATGATACCAAAAAAAAGGGGGGGGGGAGAACGAAAAAAGAGATCGATGCCAAAACCATCGGTAGGGGAAAAGGAATGAGAAATAAAAATAAAAAAAAAATTAGTAATAATAACAAGAGTAACAAAATAAAAGGTGAAGAAAAGTAAGAAATGGGAAAATAATTGCTCACGCCGCGGCGCCTCGCAAGTTTGAGGGGAACTGTTTTTCTGTGGTGAAAATGGCTTTTTAAACTTGTTTGCCGGGATACCAACTTAAAGGTAGCAAAAAAATATAAAAAAAGAACGAAAGAACAAAACAAAACTCTTTTCCCCGCCTTAAGAGTTTCCAGGTCCGTTGAAAATGAAAGAAGGGAAACGAGAGATGGAAAGAAAAAGAAAAAAAGAAGAAAAACCTTGTATCAATTTCCACGTACAACGTAGTTAAGAAATTTTATTTTAGTTTTTGGGCAGCATCTTGTAATGGAGTGCACGAGTTTGTGTGAGTAATGATTGTCATACGGATGCTCATTTATTTTAACTGCGCAACGCAGATCTTTTTTTTTATTTTATTATTATTATTTCACTTCTTTTTGAGAGCCTGATGAGAGGCTTTTAATTTTCTGATTTCTTTCGGTTCCTAAAAAAAAGAAAAGAAAAAATCTTCAACCCTTTGAGGTGAGGTTTTTAGGAATAGCCTTTTTAGTTGTCAGATTTCTTTTTTAGATTGAAATTACATGGTAAAAACAATTAAGTTCCGACTCGTGATTTAGTAATCACACCATTCATTATAAAAGCGTCTTTTTTTAACCATTCATTTTTTCCCCTCATTGAAGCAGTAAAACCATGTAAATTCCTCTTTATTTTAGTTAGTAATGGCCATGGTTATCGAACGACAACAACTGTATTTTTTTTGTCCAAATGAATTTTATACACCACGGCATCTAATTGACCAAATGAATGCTTTTGAACATCCAATAAATTGTTTATGTAACTGTTATATAAAAATGGAATTTTTTAACAATATTGTAGTTTTATAATATCGATATTGTATATAGCCGGAGTGGGCATTAAATCGATCGCGATCGACCGGTGGACTACCAAGACATTTTGGGGTGACCGCCTTCACTAAGACCCAATAATCATTCCATCATACGAAGGTCTGGGAATAGCGTTTTTTTTTCGAATTTAAGCCACCATCAATTCTAAGCCGCACCCCCAAATTCTCAACAAAATTTTGTGAAAATTGAAAAATAGTCTAAAATGTAATTTATCGATATCTAATTTCACGAAATTAAAACAAATTTAAAGTTAAAACTAAAAGAAGTGAATAATTAGTTATTTTATCAGTATTAAAACTTTTAAATACATGTATGAATCTGTATACATATAATTGCTCCAAATACCCATCCAACACATTTTTCCCCTTCGATTCTAAGCCGCGCCTGATTTTCAGTCGCGTTAACATTGGGAAAAAAGTGCGGCTTAGATTCGAGTAAATTTGGTATTTTACAAAATACGGCGGGAAAAGAATCGAATAAGAGAAAATTTCGTTGAATTGAAAATGCACTTCGCTATTTGGAGGCTATTTTACGAAGAAAATCGTAAAATGTTCTTGGTTCCACGGAAAAGTTCCCGAAGTAGAGAAATTCATAAAATAGAGGTTCGTAAAATGGAGGTCCAAAAAAAAAAAAAACAATGGCGGAAAGCGATGATGACGTGTTTTTTGCTGCTCTCGAAAATCAGTGTAAAATCATTGAATCAGCTCTCCAATCGAAGTGTAACATGAACCAACAGATTAGAGAAGAAGCCAGGCAGGCGCTAGGTGAGTTAAAATCTTCAGTTTATCGGAATTTTATAATGATTAAGAGTGAAAAATTTGTGGAAGCTTGCAAGGAAAGCTTAAAAGACGCCATGTTGGATTTGCCAAAGAAAACGTATAGCAGTGTCGTGGCGCAATCTCTTGGCGAAAAACTTAATGAACCGCCACGGAAGGCATCGTGTTGCTCCGTTTTAATAGCGGCCGAGAACTGCAATTCTGGCGACGTCAGAAAACTGTTCAAAGCTCAGGTTAATCCTAGGAAGGAGAAGATCGGGATTCGACACTTAAAAGAAATCAGTGATAATAGAATTTTAGTTAATTGTGCTTCTGAAGAAGATAGAGAAAAACTGATGACTACGATTGAAGCCAATCCTAAGTTCCTGAAGCCAACTGTACCTAAACGCAAAAACCCTACGATGATGATTAGAAATGTGCCAAATGACGTTGCCGATTCGGAATTACTGGACGTTATTCAGGAACAGAATCCAGAAATCCTTGTTTCAAATGAGTGTTGGAAGGAGTCAAGAGTTCGTTTTGTTTTGAAGAAATTTCAACATGTGAGAACTGTGGTGATTGATTTTCATCCCAAGATTCGGAAAAGTGTTACTGCGGTGGGGTCACTAAAAATAATGTGGAACATGTGCCATGCTGAAGACTTCTTAGTGATAAACAGGTGTTTCTCGTGTCTCGGTTATAATCATAGAGCAAATGAGTGCACAAATATGTTATCTTGTTATTTTTGCGCCGGAGAACATAAGAGTGATAACTGCCCAAACCGAGAAAATCAGGTATGTGTTAATTGTATTAGATATAACAAAAAGTTAAAAAGCGAAGCCAAAAAAGTGGATGTCAAGCATAAGCCTTTTTCGCATAGCTGCTCTTGTCATAACTACACGAGAAATCAAGTTGCTGCTCGAACTGACTATGACTAGACTCATTAAAGATCATCTTAAATTTGTTCAAATTAACTTACATAAGTCAAAAAAGGCTACACAGCAGCTTATTTTAAATCTTGAAAATGATGATGTTGATGTTGCTCTTATTCAAGAGCCGCACTGTTTGAAAGGAAAGCTTCCTGGATTTCTGAACACTTACAAAATTTTTTATGATACAAAATCAGAGGTTATAAAGGCGGCTATTATTGTTAGAAACATGGCGATTACAGTTTTTTCCGATCCTAGGAATCTTGATTATAATTCTGCAATGATTGACATCTCTTTTAGAGGATATGATTTTACTGTATTTTCATATTATTTTGAACTTTCAGTTAATATTGATTTGGATCTAAGAAAAATTGAGCATATGTTTTCAAATAGAGTGTTAAAAAGACTTATTTGGTGCATGGATGCAAATAGTAAGTCTGAAGTTTGGTTTAGTCCTGTGGCTGATTCTAGAGGCATTAAGTTATGTGAATTCTTCAGTACATGGCAATTGATAACGGTAAATGAGGATTATGGGCCTACGTTTAGTGCTGGTCAGGGTACTAGCTATATTGATATTACAGCTGTTGGAACTGATGTGCTTAGATTACTTGATAGGTGGTTTATACCAGACTATGATTCCCTTTCTGATCATAGAATGATTTCTTTTGGGCTGAAAATTCCCAGTTCAGCTAGGGCTTGTGACTGTTCTGCAGAAACAAATCTTTTCAATACTAAAAGAGCAAATTGGAACATGTTTTATTCTCACTGTTCTAAAGCCTAGAATGCCGTATTAGATTTTTGGAATAACTTTATACTACCTGATAGTCTCGAATTATATGTTCAAGATGTGCAAGATCTAATTATATCGGCTGCAGAAAAATCTATCCCTTTGAAAAAGAGAGGAGGTCATAAAGTACCCTGGTGGTCCGTTGAATTATTTTGCATGCGTAAACAATTGAATGCAGCAAGAAGACGATATCAAAGAACAAAGAATTCCGTTCTGAGGGAAGTTTATAGAGAAAATTACATTCAAATTAGGGTAAAATATAAATTCAAACTTGATGAAAACAAGGCGAACTCTTGCAAATCTTTTCTCGCTGATATTACTGTACTGAATGTTTGGAAGAAAATTTATACTCATGGAGTGAAAAACAATTTTACTAAAAGACTTTAAATCTCAGGAATCGAAGTCTCCTCTGGACATTTTACTTCTTCTTTTGAAGATACTATAGATGCCATCTTGAGGAAATCTTTTCCTCGTGATCCAAATAGTCAAGATAATTCTCAACATAGGGTTTTGCGTTCAGAAGCTGATTTGGATTATGAAGGTGATGATGATATACCTTTTTCAAGAACAGAAATTGACAGTGTTATAGGTAATTTAAGTTTAAATAAATCTCCTGGTTCTGACAGAATTAATAATGAACTGATTAAGAAGTTTCACAATTGTTCTCCTTCTGTCCTTTTGCCTCTCTTTAACAAATGCTTGAAATTGGGTGTTTTCCCAAAGATTTGGAAAAGAGCAAAAATTGTACCTCTTCCTAAAAGTACTGAATTGTCAAGGACGCACATAGACAATATTCGTTGCATAAGCTTACTCCCTTGTTTGGGAAAGTGCTTGGAAAAACTCTGCATTACTAGACTTGTCGTAGTCTCTCACTACCCCTATGGTTATTAATTCCCCTTTGCACATTATCTAAATTTGGATATGTCGGATTCATAATTAATGACTACGCAAATAATAAATCACTTATTTATTATTCCTTATGATAGAAATACACAAATATTAATCAAACTTTAAGAACAACAAATTATAGTGGAGTGAGATCAGAATTCAATTATGAACGACGGAACACTAACTGATACCACGGGGGAATAACGCATACAATCAAACTACGCATTTAAATCTAATCTATAAAAATCACAGACCTGATATCTCTTTAAGAAAGAATCTTGAATACTTGTAGAATCTATGAAGTGGCTTAAATCCTGGATATCTTCAGTTACGTCCGAACCGAATTAATGAATCTTTTTCAATAATCTTCCTTCCACTAACAAACTTCACTTAGTTAAACTAATCTCCTAGAATCACCTTCTTAATTAATCACGTAGTTTACTCCTCTATCAAAACACGTAGTCATCCTCATCTCTTCATTTCATTTCTCCCTTTTATATCTCTTTCGAACTCGCTAAACCCGAAACTATCTTATTTGCATAAGTCACACTTTCAGCTCTCAGCGGAGATTGGTTAAAATAAATACAATTTAAAAGATTATGAGAGAAGGTTAGTGAAACGCGTAAGCACCCGTCACAGACTTAACCACTATTTAAGAAAGTCTAGTCTTTTAAGTGACGACCAGTATGGTTTTACTCCTCAAAGGTCAGCAGAGGATGCCTTGGTACGCCTTTGTGATTTAGTCAAGGAGGGCAAGCGAAAAAACGTGACTTTTCTAATTTCCTTGGACATTAAAGGAGCTTTCGATAATGCCTGGTGGCCTGGCATCTTGCACCTGCTCAAAAGTTTCAAAGTTCCTAAAAACATCTTTTGCCTTATTAGAAGCTTCTTACAATGTCGTTCAGCTGATCTTACATTGGGTAATGTCACAACGAAAATTGTTTTAGAAAAAGGCTGCCCTCAAGGGTCAGTTATGGGACCTTTTCTGTGGAATTTAATTATGAACGATCTTCTTTGCAATATCTCAAAGTTCCCGAATTGTCATAAAATAGCTTTTGCAGATGATGTACTTCTTATTGTTCAGTGTAAAGACTTTCAGGATGCCTGCACTTTGTCACAAAACATTCTTGATAATATTTTTAAATGGTCAGAGCTATATAAGTTAGAGTTTAATCCACTTAAATCAAAAGTAATGAAAATTTATAAAAAATCGACAGTAGATCAAAAAATCAACTTAAAACTTGGAGGTGTAACAATTGAAGAAGTGCACAAGATTAAGTATTTGGGCATAATTGTTGATAACAAAATGCAGTGGAAGGAGCATATCTCTTATATTTCTAGCAAAAGTGAAAAAATTCTTCTTGGACTGTTAAGAATTGCAAACAATACTTTTGGGGTGAAAACTAATGTTCTTCAGTTGATTTATAAGCAGGGGATAGTACCTCTTATGTCTTATGCATCGAGAGCTTGGGGACACTCTTTAAGAAAGAAAATTAATAGTAGACTGATTAGGAGAACGCAACGGAGGTTTTTACTTCGTGTCATTAAAGGATACAAAACTCTTAGCTATGAAGCAGTGTTTGCAATTTCTGGAATCCCACCTATTGACTTGGCTATTTTGAACAATATTGATGTTCGCAAAAGCTTTTTGAGTACCAGCCTTGGAACGCTGGATGGGGTGATTCCAATTTCATTATTGCCACACCCTTCATGTAGAAAGACTATCACTCTTGTAACTTATTAAAATGAAGTTCTTCAAGATTATAAAACTGTTTGTTTCACGGATGGCAGTAAATTGAATGGAAGAGTTGGTCTTGCCTGCGTTATTTACGAGGAAGGATTTGAAAAAGCTACTTTCCAGCATAGAATAAGAGATGAATGCTCTGTTTTTCAAGCCGAACTACTCTGCATTAATCTTGCCGTAAAAGTGATTCAGGACTCTCTCCGTCAGGGCAATACTCTCAAATTTCTTATTTGCACCGACTCGCTCTCTTCGCTTCATTCTTTGCACAATATAAATTCTACAGAAAAACTTGTTGTGGAGGTTCAATCTATTCTGTACAACCTTGAAGACTGTGATATCCACTTTTCTTATGTTCGGGGCCATAGTGGAAATCTCGGCAATGATAGAGCGGACCAGTTGGCTAAAGAGGCAACTTGCCAAGATATGAGCCTTTCGATGTCTGTGCCATTGTCCCACTGGAAGCATTTAGCTTGGGAAAGAACTGTTTCCGACTGGAACTCCAAATTCTTGGCCTCACCTAAAGCTTTATGGACTAAAAAGTTTTTCCCGACCATTTATCAACGGCTAAAATGTAAGAAATTTGTTACTGATTTTAAGTTATCCCAGATTCTAACAGGACATGATAATTTTAAGAGCTATTTATTTAGGTTTAACTTAATTGGTAATGATATTTGTTCTTGTGGTCTGGACGCTGAAACCGCGGAACATGTCTTGTTGTATTGTAATCTATATTGCTGTAAAAGAGAAAATTTTAAAAAGGAGTTAAAATGCTTAGGTATTTCCTTGGCCACCCATTTTGTCTTTGTTAGTCAATTGTTCTGAAAGACTTAATGTCTTGAGAAAATTTGTTTACAGTATAGATTTTTAAAATTTTACAGATACTTTCCTTTCTTTATATTTGTGTATTTCCTCCCTTCCTTTATTTTAGTTTTGGCTCTTTATGTCCCCCCCTTTTTTGTGTCCCCCTTTATTATGTTTTTTTTCTTAATTATGTTTTCGTTGTTGTTATTTTTATTGTTTTGTAATGTTGTTACCACTTACGTCTGTAAGCCTCATGTTACGCAATGTGGAGCATGAGGAGTTTTGCAAATAAATTTATTTAAAAAAAAAACTGTATTGCATACTTTTTTTTAGCTCACAACACCTACGGCACTGGGTGGACCGCAACACCTTGAAAAAATTAGAAGTAGTCCGTACTCTGGAAAAGTCTGCCCACCCCTGGTATATAGGGTAGAGCTATGGGTTTATTGAGGAAAATTTTATTTTTAATCAGAACCTACTTATGTGGAAAAGATGGTTAATGGCAGGGGTACTCAACCTTTTTTTCACCGGACCACTTACATGTAACAACTTTTTGACGCGGGCCGCAACATGAGGATTGAGGAGAAAGTGAGGGGGAGGGGGTAGATCAATGACATTTAAAATGCGAAAAATTGAACAAAATATCAAAACTCATAACTTTGGATTTTATTTTAAAACTGTATTAAACTCTATCGAACTGCACAAAAAAACAGGTTTTATGCAGTCTTTACCCAGTTATGGGGTAATTTCGATTTCCTTTCATAAATGATCGCATCCCCTCCCTCCAAATATTTTGTTGTAGCAAAAAAAATTTTCAAGACAGCCAATTTATCTCGTCTTGAAAGAGATTTTCAGGAAAAAGAGCCATTGAAAAATTTATACTTAGTGGTATATAACGAGCAAAATTATATTTTTTTAAATATAACATTTTTACTACAAATCAAACAAATTGTTGATCCATGTTTGATTTTCTCTACGAAATACTCACACAAGAAAACATGTCTTGAAACAGCATATATTCTATAGATATTTTTTGCTTGGAAGACAGGAGGGTTATTGAAAATTAGATTCAACCATAAAATGATCGCTACTCTAGTGTTATTTGTAATCATTAACCGATACGTTTACTAAAATGAAAAAAGTTATCTTGCAATTTTTACCAACACGACATTGATAAAAAAAAATTAATATATGTGATTGATAGGATTTCTCATTTCATTTTTAATGCATTGATCTTGAATAATTTAATTTGCTAGTGCAACGGGCCGTGACGGGCCACTAAGAAAAGTCCGGTGGCCCATAAGCTGAGTATCGCTGGTTTAGGGCAATGGTTCTTAATCTTTCGATAACTACTCCCCCACCCTTCCCTTTTGTATCAGCTCAATATCGTGGACACCCTATATTTGAACACATCTCCCTGGCTCCCAACACATTTTTTTTATATCCAATGGGCTGCGGATTGGTATTTTTACCATTGCAAACCTAGTACATCCCCAAGAGCTGGTATCACTATTTAGTGCGGCGCCGTATAGACGGATACCAATTGCCGCAGGTAATTTTGACGCCCAGTTTCCTCCAGAGAGGGAGGCACCTGAGCTCTTACGATGCGAACTTGTACCAGGATTTAATTTTGCCGAGAGCGCCCAAGCCAAACAGATACTCTAGGGATCTTTTACATGCCATATAATCATACGACATGGCCGCTGTTGATTTTCTGCATCATGAAAATCCACCGACTTAGGCCGGGGTCGAACCCGCAATCTTGGGTGAAGAAGGCCAGCGACAAACCAACCACGCCACCCAGCCTCGCTCCCAACACATGGCTAAGTAGTTTAAAGGTGCCGAAACAGTCCTAGTACTGCCTCTGCTATTTATACAGACTTGTTAACACTTTTTTTTATTTTTAAGAAAACAGTAAACATCTAATCGTATAGTTTTATAAAAATATCACAAAATATACTAGTTTGAAATAAAAAAAAATGTAGGCCTAAATAAATAAATAATACCTGTGCAATCCGATTAGGATA
This sequence comes from Trichonephila clavata, assembly GCA_019973975.1. Taxonomy (NCBI): domain Eukaryota; kingdom Metazoa; phylum Arthropoda; class Arachnida; order Araneae; family Nephilidae; genus Trichonephila; species Trichonephila clavata. The sequence continues at coordinate 261,331 of BMAO01003357.1, read as the reverse complement.
TCGAGATGGATGTAGTCGTTATCTTATTGGTGGGCTATGTGTATTCTTAATATTTGCACATGTGTTTCTACTATATTTTTTTTGAAAATATTACGTTTTAGTAATGGCTATGTAGCTGCAAAAATAAAAATAAAAACTGTTCTTGATCGAAATACATGTTCCAGGAAATATTTTTATTAGGGACAATTTAGTGATCTAGTCCAGGATGATAAATATTTCAATTTGTAATGTTCTTGCCTGCACACCTAAAAGTGCAGGAGGATTGGAAGGAACACTAGCCATATTTCAACAAAACAATCTAATTTATTTACAATATTAATCACAACTCAAATTCAATCGATCCAGTCTAAGAGATGCACCCAATGAATAGCTATGCAGACAATTAACGAGGTACGCGAGATATGAGAAAACTTCAATACTAACCACACTTACTCAAGGCGAAGACTCTGACTTCTTAACTATTTAATCTCCAGTGACAATTCGTCACCTTATGTAATTCAACTATAAAATGTTAAATATCCGGAATTCACATTCAAATTGAGTAATCTCTGCTCCGATAGCTATCCTCTCTCTCTCTCTCTCTCTTACCTGAAAACCTAGACTATATATAGTAATCTTAACTAACATAATCACGTCTTCTTCAAAGAGGAGTTTTATAATAAAATAATTCTCAAGAGCCAGAAATTCGCCCAAAGGGCTATTAGTAGAAGGAGCGAGGAAAGAACTGTCACAAATTTTTCCACACACACACGACGTCTTTCATAGTCAGTAAAAGAGGGAATTCTCAACATTAGATAAGAGATAAAAAATTATTTTTAACTTACTTTTTAATTTTTTTAATCTATTTTTTTAAAATTTATTTTAGTTTTTTTCTGTAATTAAGAAATAGAGCTGTAAGCTTTTACATAAGGATAAACACATAAAGGATATTTCTGATCATGCTCAGAAAAGACATGTATCCTATAATATTTCATTTAAGGGGGTCTGGCACATTAACTTTATATACTATGGCAAATGTGGGGGGTGGGGCAGCCAACGACTTTAATTATTTGAATAATAGCAGATTTATTAATGGACAAAGGTCAAACAGATGACGACACGATCACAAATCAACGTACTTGCACAAAAAAATATTATAACAGGTTATTTACAATGGAGCAAACCATAGTCGCTATAAACAAGCTTTACAACGTTTTAGAAACAGCTCTTTGAACGAACCCAGACAGGTGAAATCTCTCTGTCTTATTCGAATCAACACACTTGACTGAACGTACTTCAGGACTCTACCTGCTTTAGTCTTTTATATACACTCATGGAAATTTCTGTAAAGTACGATCCTACAGTCTTCTCGAAGATTCCTTGGTGGTACAGTATTTTTCACTAAATTTGTTTCCAAGGGTGATAAAGTCACCAATTTGGTGATCCTAATCACATCTCCTATGGTTGCCATGATCTTATTTTTCAAGTTCACGCGTTGGGAGGCGAATATTCCCTTTGAAACTCAACTCATAAGGAGAACACCACTAAAGGAAAACAACACACGTGGCGCGTTTCAATACATTTAAAATTAGTTTTTTTTTAATATTTGGAAATTTCTGAAATCAGTATATTTTTCCAGGCTCTTTTCTCATACAATTTACGCAGTATTTTCAATCCATGTTTCTTCTGGTAATAAACAACATTTCGTAATAGAAATACTTCAGAAAAAATATAATAACGTCAATGCGCATCCTCGAAACAACCAAAAATTCATGAATTCCTCATGTTCTACTGACATTTTAAACCAACACTTAGCAGCTAATAATATTAGAGCACTGAGATCCATCCAACTTCATTCCAAATTTGACTTATAATTCATACCTGAGGCAAATCGTTCTCGCCAGGCATATAACCTCAACCCTTCTCCTTCTTAATATAATTAAATATTTCGAAGATTTATTCGCTAATTCACTACGAGCCATTCCTCCGCTCTATCTAAGACTGTAGTAGATGATGGTTGATGTATTCTTTTCAGATAACTCTTACCAACTGGTGGATGGTGGGAGAGTTCGCAGGATTCGAATATCTGGAAACAGTTACAAATTAGCAAATTAATTTCTCTGTTTAGAATTCATCAGTATTATGAGTTTGAAATGCATTTAAGTAACAATGATAAATGAATTTAGTGTTTACATTCAATAAAATGTATGTTATTTGAACATTTAAAGATTAAGTTGCTTTTTAAAGTGAGAATATCAATATTGTTTAAAAAAATAGATAATTTTTGTTTTCCATTTAATTCAAATTAATGTATCTAATTTCGTAGAAAATTTCCCGATTAAAATTAATCGTTAAAAACATTTCTAAAATAAGTGAGATAACTTTATGTTGTTTTTCAAGTTTATGAATTAAAGTAAAATAAAATTATCTTCTACGGATATTAATTACACAGTTTATATCAGAATAATTTCATTTTTATTTAAATCTTGATTTTTTCAAAGCTTTTTTTACATAGATGATACGTTTTTTGTGCAACAATGTATTTATAGATTCATGCATTTTATATGCTACAATATATTGATAGATTCAAGCAATTTATATGCTACTATATATTGATAGATTTCTGAATGTTGTTACACATATAAAGATCATTTAAATACAAATTACCCCATATAAAATCTATAAAAAAATTAATAATCCTCAACATAAAATGATGCTTTATATGATGTATTGTATGATACATTGTGTAATAAATTGATACGTGTTATTGTCTATTCCAATCTTTTCAGTAATTTCTAAGATATTGCTATAATTTTTTTACACGAAAAGAGAAGCAAGCAATTTTGGATTTCCAAAAATTATACACTTAAAAATAAATGTCAACTGACACTTCAAAGTTATAAAATGTGATATTTTACATAGAATCCAACAGCAGATGTTACTGTAAAACTGAAATTGGCAGCTGTTACGGATCCATTTGATGAGAACTAGAAGAAAAGGAGTCTTTTCATTGAGCCAGCTGAAGTTTTAAAACTGGGCACAGACCCAATTTTCTCGAAGTAAAAGATACCAAGAGGTACTGAATGTAGCGGGACCAGGATCATGAAGCTAAATATTTAATTAAGAACATCGTTTTTGTCTGATATATGACAAACCTAATTGGATTGTGCATCATTTTATTTTGAGAATAGTTAAACATTTATACTTTTGATAAAACTATTTGAATAAAATAATAAAGAATCAGTAAACATGAAATATATTCAGCTAAAAAAATAAAGTTCCCAATTAGTAAATTTACTGTATCAAATCATTTCAAAGAATAATAAGTTTTATTGTATGTTAGTTAAAAGTTTTATTAAAATTTTTAGAATTTAATTGTTTTTAATTTCAAGGCATAAGTTTGGTATTATGTATGCAATGTGTAAGTGTCTTTGAGATTCTAGAACTTTTGAAATTGGAATTTAATTTTTTTGTTCAACATTATAAGTTTTTCTCTACATTGGAGACATTTTCGTTAAAACTTAAAGATTTCTAAGCACATAATTTTGATTTTCTTAAAATTGTGTTGTTTGAATGTTGAAAATACACTCTTTTACACCAGAAGGAGTTGTCCGATTGTGATCAAATTTCGTATACAAAGACATTTTGATCGAACATGCAAATGATCAAACTTTCAAGGCCAATGAATATGAACTGCTGTCGTAGTGTGCAATTCTGCTGAGCAATTCACAAAATATAAAACCCGTAATAGAGGCGGAAAATTTATCTTTTATAGTTTTCGCCGTTGTGATTCCTTAGAGAAAAAATGAATGATGCCATCACGACATTTTCGAAAACTTTATAAACAACTGAATGACTTCGATCTTGGTCGCATTTTCCGAATGCATGAAGCTGGGTGGTCATACCGAGCAATAGGTCGTCACCTGCAACGTACAAACTTAATGGCGAGATGAAGGTTCTGGAAGGCCAAGATCCACAAATGTGAGGCAAGATCGGATGGTTGTTTGATAGTCCCGAACTGCTCCAAACGGCCTCATTGTCTATTATTCAATGTACTATAGCCTCTTCCCCGTGGTACCTTCCACCTTTTTACGGAGCTTGGACGAGTTCGATGTTACACTCACAGTGGACTTTAAGACGTCATCCTTTGACCCCACAAAATCGGCGGAACAGTCTGCCGTAGTGTCGCAGTCGAGCATCATGGTTGCCATCAGACTTGTATCGCACAATGCTCAGCGTTGAATCCCGCTTTACTCTTGAAGCAGATGACCCTCGTTTTTGTATCTGGAGATGCCGGGGCCAACGGTTTTAAGCAGCCTTTTTTCTTACAAAGGCATGCTGCTATAACCTCTGGTGTGACGGTGTGGGGGGTGATAGCTCATACGATAGCAGGTCATCTCTAATAGTCTTCCGTACAACTTTAACTGCTCAATGATATGTTGATAGCATCTTGCTACCCATAATGGCACGTCCTCCGGGGGACATTTTCCAACAAGATAATACCAGGCCCCACACCGCTCACATATCTCTGGACTACCGTCATGAGGTTAATACTCTTCCTAGACCAGCAAGGTCACCAGATCTTTCACCAATCGAACATGTTTTGAACATGGTAGGGTGCTAGATATTCATACACCTTATAAAATCAGGCTTTCTTCGGTTTTTTGCAGGTTCGTTTTAATTAGTCAATAGTCAATAAATTCTTCTCCAGTAATAACTCAAATAAAATAACAAAAACAACTTTAATAATCCATTAATTACCAATTGTTAAATTGGTTCGGAGCTGGTTATAGCGCCAGCCACTCGCTTCAAAGGGGTTCATACATCTAGTAAACAAAAACACTTTTTTACAAAAACAAGGGGGGAGGGTTACAACAATTTTCTGGTGTAAAGAATCATCGCCAAGGGGTCGATGAACTGGGGTTTTAACACACCTCAAAAAGTCGCAGGTCTGAAGTGACAACTAGGGAATGCTTGGCATAATGTATCGCAGGATAACATTGGGAACCACTATCACTCTTCACCGAGGCGGCGTATAGAAGCCTGTATCACCACCAGAAGCGGTTCCACCCACTACTGATTTGAACATTCATCAAGCATCTTCAAATTATCATATTTCTTTATGTCTAGAATCCGTATACAGTATAATTTTTTCCCCTTTTCAATAGGCCATTGCACATGGAAAGTTACCCGTATATTTAAAAAAAATTTACTTACTTTTTTTTTTTTATAAAATGAGACAATATTTTGTTTTTTTGTTGAAAAAATTTCTTCCATGCTCACTAATCTAATCAATTTTAGTTATTTTTGTAAAAAATAGTTAAAATGGTAGTTTTCAATTAGGAAAAGAGTTCTTGATTACATACTTAACGGATTGCTTAAGTGACAACACTCTTTAGGGGGAATCCTTGGTGGAAGCAACGTGATGTAAGGCATTCTAGTGTATTTAATCAAAACAGGAATTGATTTTAATTTGTCAGTTAGAGAAATGTTAAATCTATTCTTTTACATTTTCCTTTCTTGGTAATCTAAATAGAATCAAAAAGTTATAAAACCACATGATTTATAGTGCAAGATTCTAATTTCTATATTTGTGTATATATATGATGTATTCATAATTTGCCCGTAATATTGTTTACTCTTAATATTTCTTTATAAGAATATTGTGATGAATGCGCTTCTTTATAATGTACATTACCTGAAATTAAACATGTAATGAATATCTTCATCCACATCTCAGCCTGTATATATATATAAACGTTAATTTTGATACTCATTAAGCACAGAAAACATGTATTTAATCATTACAATTTAGCACTGAGAATTTCTGAATAAAATAATTTTTGGTGTAACATCGTGAGACCGGGTAACATTAACAGCCCCACAGCTAATAATTAAAAAAAAATCATTTTCTTTTTGGGTTAAATAATTATTATCGAGAAAACAATATTATCATAATAAATCATTCAGTAGTTCGCAGTGGGAAAAAATTAGGTCACGTGCAAAATTCTCTTCAGGGTCGCCAATCCTTAGTGCCGCTTAGATTCTCTGCTTTCATTCCTCGGCCATTCTACTCCAGAAGTCCAGGACATCAGACTGTTGGTCATGAGGGCGTTCGCTCCGCAAATTACCAGATTTGCCGATAAATTCTTTCTCCATCGAGACCAAGAAAGCGAGAGAAGAGTTTTTTGGTCCTGAAGGCGCTTGCCTCCACAAATTTTTAGTCCAGCAAGGAAACAGCGAAACAGCTCTTTTTCTTGATTCCGAATCGATCCTTTTAAAATCCAGGGGCGGGTCACCTATACGCCCCTCACCACCTCTTATTCACGAGCCACAAATTTTGGACGTGGCTCCTCCGACGTCATTCACACTCTACTGGTGCGGGCTAACAATGGCCCGGGGTCTTCTGATCTCTCCCGTGACAAAGGCGTGTGTCCAAAATCTAGAGGCCATAGTTCGTCCTGGCATACTTTTTGCCTAGTGCTGCTTCTGCGACACTCCTTGGCATCAGACTTTTCTATACAGATTTGTTCCGCCAATCGGGCAACACAAAAAGATTTATGTCATGTCTATTGACTTTTGGGACAAACAGGCGTCCATAAGTCAGGAAGTAAATAAAAGAGTAATGACTACCCAGCCAATCCCCCAAACATTTCACATGTGCTTAGCCTCCGGCTTAAAGGGTGAACCACTGGTGCATTTCATAGAGACACAATATCCCGAGCAGTCAACTGACCCTCCATATGTCAATCTTGCCATGTATAGAGGGGTGGGAGTTCTGCTAATGAGCAGACGTTACATTGGCTTATAAATATTCCAAGATAAATTTTGTTGTGTAAGGGCTTGAAAACGGAGTTGCCACGGTAATTCATCGAAAATGATCACTTTATTAATTAGTAGTGCAATTCGTTGGCTGTTACAAACTATTTATTGAAATTACATTTTCAATAAATATCTTAGAAATCTTATATAGGGCCTAAAATATTTGCTGATTGTTTAAAATCTTATGTTTATTAGCCAGTAATATTCATATAAAAGTCGCGGGTTCTCGAATAATATTTCCGTCCGACTCATTACGTCCAATAATGGTATTCACAGCATGTTGAGTTGAGCTTAGTGTTCAAGTCCTTACATGGAGTGATGTAGTAGTCAAGACAGTGAGGCAAACCCTCAGATGTCTCGTCTTCATCTGTGTTGAAAAATTTAGAAACAAAGCTCATCCAGAATAGCTTCTATATCTCTGGATCAGTGATTCTCAACCTTTTTTCTCTGTGGTACACTATTAACACACTATTTGGCGGCACACTTACAATAATATAAGGTTAAAATAATTTTACTTATCTATAATACATTTTGTAAAAGAATTTATAATAATAGTTTTCAATGCTAAATAGAATAATATATACGACAAAGATAAAATGTGTATTGAATAATTAATTATAAAAATAGGCTTTATGCTAAATTTGAGCTTAAAGATTTTTGATAATTTCGTTTATACTTGGCGGTAAAAATGATAATGCCACTCTCATTTCATCATCTACATTTAAAAATCTATGAACGGGTCTTTTTTAACACCGAATTATCCTCACACACTAACAAGGACACTCATCATCTAGAGTATCTTAGGCAGCTTGCTTTGGAGACTATTCATAAAGTCCCGTGTGGTGCATTACAGATCTATACTGATGGCAGCATGGGAGTAGGCGCTGTTTCGGGAAGTAGAATTTTCATCAAAAAGGGGAATGGTATTAGGATCTGCAAGAGAAATCCTGACTTCTGCTCAGTATTTCGGGCAGAACTCTTAGCTATTGAGGAGGCTTTGAAGTTTTGCTATACTGAGAGTGTCAACACAAATATTTGGATATTGAGTGATAGCCGAAGCTCTATTCAGCATCTATCTGAATTGTGGAGGCATGGTGACAGAACGACAACGAGTATTATACAGTTATTAAATAGCTTGAATGCTAATGTTAAGATCTTTTTTCAGTGGTTACCATGACACGTGAATGTCCATGGGAATGAGATTGCAGATGGTTTGGCCCGCGAGGGCAGCCATAAAGATTCTACACATGGTGGCTGTCTTACTTTTTCAGAAATTGCTACTCGGGTTAAACAAGATATCAGTTCCTCTTGGAGGCAGGCTCCCGTGCATGAATGGTATGAAGGAAATCGCCATAGTGCTGCTTTACTTGGGACAAGCCAGATGAAACTACTCTTGCTAGACTACTAAGTGGACATACTCGAGCTCAACGGCATGTGGATGGTGTTAAAGTTTACCCTTCTTGTCCGAAATGCAATGTGAACCAAGCCGCTCCTGTCTACATCTTTCCTTGTATTGGATGCCATAAGAGCCAGCTGTTCTCAAGTCCAACTACAGTTCTTGATTGCTTAAAAACGCACGGGTTCATGGACTTGATCTAGATGTTTCTGTCGGTCAAGTGGGATAAGAAACAACAACAACAACAAAAATATCTATCTTTTCTCGTTTTAATTTTTATTATAATGCTGAAAATCCGAAAACCCACAAATAAAATGTAGAAAATAGTAACAATATTTTTAAAGAATTTTTTACTACTATGGAATATTCACCTCTAATTCTAATCCTGAATAAATTAATTGACTCTTCCAAATGTTTTGAAATTAAATCTCAATTAGTTCTCGAAAACCTCGAAAAAAATTAGTTCTTCCTCTTCATTCAAAATTAATTCATATTCAACTGCATCCGTTATCTCAAATGGATGACGAGCCCGATGAAAAGTGTTTTTTTTTGTCTAAATTTGGGAAGTAATGAATAACTCTGTCTTCTAGTGTAGTCAAATAGTCAATAAAAGTTTTATGAATAGTTTATTTCTATAAAATGGCCGAATGATTCAATTCCGAATTTTTTTTTCCATTTTTTTCTCTGAACTAATGGTTTTTAAAAAAATTAGCAGTGCAGTAAAGTGCCGTGGCATAGTAGTTGAGCAAACTAAGAACTGTAATGACGACCTCAGAAAATACTTTCATCGTCCGTTCTCTTATGCAAACAGTTTAAATCAGTGCTTCTCAAACTTTCAATATTGGCGACCCAATATTTAATCATAATTTTCCTTCGCCTTCCCTTTCTCCATACAAGTAACAATGAATTGAATTCAATAATATTATACTTTGACACTATAGTTGGAATACGACTTTTTCTTAAGTGCCACCGACGTATATAAACGTCTCGCTCAGGCAAAATGTTAATTGCTCCGGACGTATATATACGTCTTTCCGAAGTACGATCTTTTCTGCGCACTGTTATCCATAAAATTTTTCCGAAGGCTCTGAAAGGCAATAAATGAACCTTGAAAGAGATTGCAAAGGATTTACTTATTTCAGAGGATTTCCTTATTTATTTCTCTCTCCAATGTATCACATACGCTCGCCTATGTGGGAAACGGTGGCATTAGGGAGCGAATCACGTAACATTCAATCGGCAGTTAAGGGATTAATTATAAACCATACAATTTATCAAGATAAGTGTTAATTTTTGTATATTACTTTATATATGACAAGCCCATGGAGTCACTAGTAATTTTTAAACTTGTTTTTAGTATTGATAAATAATTATAAAATACATTGTACAGCACTGATCATTTATAAATGCATTATATCAGTGCAAATGTTAATTTTTTTTTTGTACTATGTCCGAATGTATTTTGTTTGTTTACTTTCAGTAAATTAATAATTTTTTAAAATAATATTTTGTTTTCAATTTTTCAATATGCTCGCGCCCCTATTAGAGTTATCACGCCCCCTTGGAGGGGGGGGGGTGCGTCCCACCGTTTGAGAAACGCTGGTTTAAATGAAAAAACCATTTGACTCTAAAATGTGCCAAGAATAAAGCCGAGAAAGGAACAGTTATCGAGATAAACATAGCAACTTCACAATTGTTAACTTTTCTTGAATTATACGCATAAATTACTATAATATATCATTGAATTGATAAAAATTGCTATAAATTTGCATAAGTTTTACTTCAAAGTAATACAAATTATAAGACAAACTTATCAATGTTATAAATATTTTTTGAAAATTTAATCGCCATTGATGAAAGCAGGTATCTGAAAAAAGCCCAGGTATAATTTATAGGTAACTAGAACAAAAAATACCCTTTGAGTCCAATAAAATATTTTTTTTTTAAATCGGGATGTTCTTAGAATACTTTAAAAAAAAGGTTTTATTTTATCTTATTCATAACGCAAGTATCGAATTTTTTTTTTCTAATGGGGCTGCGTATTGGTATTTTTTACCTTTGCAGACCTGGTTCATCCCCCAGGAGCTGGTAACATTTTTAGTGCGGAACCGTACAGGCGACACCAATTGCCGCAAGTAATTTTGACACCCAGTTTCCTCCCCAGATGGAGACACCATAGCTCTGACGATGCGAAATTGAACATAGGAATTTAATTTTGCCGAGAGCACTTAAGCCAAACGGGCACTTCAATGGATTTCTTACATGCCACATAATCATACAACATGGGCGTTGTCAATTTTCTGCATCATGAAAATCCATTGATTGGATGCGGGGTCGAACCCGCAAACCTTATCCAAAATTTCAAATTCTCAAAACTTTCAACCTTTATTTTATTTCAACCCAAAATTCTACATTTACATGTAAAACTAAGTTTCCTAATATAAATTACCATGTATTAAAGTACATCATAAATAAAGAACTTGTAATTTCTAGTTTAACTCGATAATCTTCGAGATAAAATTCCAGATGCCCGCTTACTCTGTTACAAAATCAATTATATTAAATATATACTATGTTTCATTTTTTTTAAGTTATTGCATCATTAATAATGTTAATGTTAAGCGAATTTCTACTCTGAAAATCCCTCTTTTTTGCTTTATTTAATCCCTAGAAAATTGAAAAGATAGTAACGGAGATCATTATTTTTTTCTTTTCAAATCTAATTTCGTGCGAGATTTGGATCGTGTGTTCTATTTTATAAAAGAATATCTAATAGCCATTAAATTAGATTTTTTAGAACACGAAATTCTTATTTTATAAACTTTCATGGAGGTTTTTCTGCTAATAAAGAAACTGTTTTTATGTTAGTTGCATGTTTGCTACTAAAGAAAATTTGAAAAAGATTGGCATTTTTCCCTCATTCTATGTTCTTTTTTTTTCATAACAAACAATTATTTAGTACATTCAATACTTTGTTTTGCCTAACTTTTAATGAAATAATATAATAATACTAGTACAATAATTTAACCTAGTTTTAATTTTAATTCCAATACAACATTTTTTAACATTTTACATTTATTTCTCTAGAGCATATACAAAGTCGCTTATCGTTAAATTTGTTTTCCAATAATTTATAACTCATGCAATTTATAAATTAAGATATTTTTTAAAAATTTATATTTTGGATTTTTGTGCAACATGTTTTTAACAAAATACATTCACAATACAATGGAAGGAAATATTGAAATAAATTTATAAAAAACTTATATTATTAGCAATGTTTCCAGAAGAAAAATAGAAATTGCATTATTTTAGAAAAGACGTGTGTATTGTATAATTGTAAGAATAGAGCAACAATTATTTCGAATATGTGTCATGGAAAAATGCTTCAAATCTATTGAATTATAATACATGAGGAGTTAGTAGGTTTTAAATTATAAGTATACAATAAAAATTTAATAAACTTTTACACGATAAATTTTTATATCTAAAGAATACAAACTATATGAGGATATGAATATAACATATTTTCAATACTTTTGTTAAACACTGGACTTGGATTTTTTAAACGCAAAACAGGTTTAGTATTTTTAGTGCTCATTTAAAAAAAATACTATAGTATTACATTTACAAAATTGAAAATTCATGTAAACTTAAAATATAAGTTTTATACATTATTGTTACAACTTTGTGCGTGGGGAGAGCGAGTTGGACGTTGACGACTCCAATTGTTTGGATAATAACAGATTAATCTAATGGTCACTCAAGGACAAATAGTTGATTACATGAGGACAAATCGACTTATATACACAAAGAAGTATTATAGATTATTTACAATAGTACGAATCGTACTCTTAATAAACAAACTTTAAAACGATACAGAAAGGACTCACTAAACAGTGCCACTAGCAAGAAATCAGACCTAGTATCTTTCTTTCTTGCCAAAATCAACTCACAAGCTCTGATCTCGATTGACACGACCTTCATCTCAAAAGTCCATAAGGGTCAAACCCAGAGACTTCTCGAGAGTTCCTTTGCTAAATTAGTTTTTCGTCGATTCTGTCAACGATGGTGATAAAGTTGGAAAACTGGCTACCCTGGTCCCAACCTCTGGGGTTGCCACATCTTATTTTTCGAGTTCATGCTGGGAAGCAAACATTTCCTGTAAAGCTCATTTTTCCTCACAAGCAGTGTATCACTGCAGGGAAAACAGCATACATGTCATTTTCCAGTATATAGTTTAAACTAAATGATTTACATATTTAAACAAATAAGTTTGGAACACATCAGCCGAATTTTTAAAACATTTTTCTTATCAATGTTATATTAACTTTACACGTATTTAAAACCTCATTTAAAATGTCTGGATAAAATTTTCCTTAAAAGAAATGATCGTTGTACGTTAATGCTAATATAAAATATGAGAAAAGCAGAAAAAAATTGTATCCAATCTAACAATATATAACTGCAGCTGAAGATTGTGATCCATTTAATATTTCACAATAAATATTTTGATCTAGGGTGTAAATATATTTGCAGCAATAAACAATTAACAATCAAGTAACAATTAATTAATGTCGGCATTAATCAATGTTTAGAAAATCTTAGAATGAAACAAAATAAGACCTAGTAAATTCAGAAATTACTTCAATAAAGTCTCTGTTAGTGTAAAAATAATAAAAAAAATTTTTTTAATAATTTCAATACAAAATAGAAAGTTTCGTTAGAAAAGGAAAACCTCGTCTATTGAAAAAAAAACTTGATTTTGATTAATAAAAAAATGTTGAAATATACATATATTTTAATAATTCAAATAGGATATATATTTTCTAATCATATGAAAAATACTTTTAATGATGAAGGTTTTTCATTTCCTTAGAACTTTCTTAAATATTTGCATTAACTAAACACAAGAGCTTTTATACTACAAACTTCATTAAAAACTATTCTTTAAATATATTCCTCTTTTTATTCAAAGTATTTTTTATTACATTTATATATATTTCAAGTATACTAATTTCAAATTCTAAAGGAATACTCTCAATCCTCCCAGGAATTTCAGAACTGTTTACCCATACCATTTCAACTTTCACACCGCTCTTCTTTCGCCTTCTGTAACAAAACACATTATTAAGATGAGAAAGAACAATCAAAATTACTTTGCTGTTCTATTCTCTCTAAGGGCAAGGGTGTGGTTTCGTTCTCAATTGTCACGTAATCACTAGAGAGAACGAATTTTTTTTCGTTTTATGAAATTAAGCAATTTTGTACCGATTCTTAATTCATTTGAAGCGCTTCATTCATCTCAATTAAAATATAGCGTGCGAAACTTATGTGTCATTCCACATGGAGTTTATTCATGTAAGCGTTTCGAGGGCTGAAACAATGTGTATTCCGTGTGTTAGTTAAAACTGAAGATTGTGCATGAGTTTTGGGAGAAAGTTTTAAGGGTATTCTTTAATTAGATTTCCGCTCTTCCAGGATCTAGCTGGATTGTTACATTTCATTGCTTGGGATTTAGATTTGGATTGGAGAATCTTCTTATATTTAATGGATTTTAAGTGATTTTTTGTGATGAATAGATTTTAAATGATTTTTAGTGGTTATTCTTTTTCTTAATTATTTATTACGTTGTTTCAGAATTAAAAAAATTACAGAAAATTATTTTTTGTAAGTTATTGTTTGAGAGAAAATGGCTGCCTTTTTTCTCTTGTAATTACATCACATTATGGCACGACAAAATTCGAACTATGGATTTATAGTTTTATATCAGTTCTACTATTCGAATAACGTTTACAGAACCAATTATTATAAAACAGGAAATGATTTTATTCAAACTAAATAATATATTATTCCACCAAACGATTTTATTTAAGCAAAATGATATATTATGCTACCATACGATTTTATTCAAATGAAATAATGTATTATACTAACAAACGATTTTTAAAGAAAGTAATGATAAACTCGAATTTCCAACGGTATATGGAACAATTTTTATTATACCTTAATGTGCTTTGGTTGTTTTTATTTGATGTCTTTTGGTTTATAATCTCCTTTTAAATAAAAATGTTTCAGAAATTTTTTGCAGATGGAAGAAGTAAGGCTTGCCTTTGAAGTAAAGCGCGAAACAGTAATATGTTCTTTTATTAACGAATTTATTTCACTTTTGAATGGTTATACTGCTGCGAAAAAGATATATTCCGAATAGTCAGAAGACAAATCTTCATTTAATTGTACACACAATATTAATTATTATTAATTATGTCATCTTTATGACAATATAAGCAAAGTGATTAAGTCACTTTATTCATTTTAAACGCTTCTGTAAATATCTGTCGCTATCTGGAAAATGGTCTATCTGGATTCGCTATCTGGAAAATGTCTGTCATTGTTCCTATTCTTAAACATGGTAAGGATGCAGCAAGCTGTAAAAATTTTCGGCCCATATACCTTACAAGCACTTTATGTAAAATTATGGGAAAAAAATCATGAAATGGCTTATCAAGCGGAAAGTATTACACTTTTACCAAACAGCTTATAGATCCCAGCATAGCACTGTTGACCAACTTTTCTATTTGGTGCATTTAATCATAGATGGATTTCAAGAATGACCTCATAGGAAAACTACAGCCGTATTCCTTGATCTTTCTGCGGCCTTTGACAGGGTTTGGAGACAAAAACTCATTGAAATTTTGCATTCCTTAGGCGTGTCAGACAATATCTTACTATGGATCAACGATTTCTTAAGAGATAGAAGATTTGCTGTAAGGGTAAATGGAAGGTTCTCAAGGACACATAGATCTTGGGCAGGCGTTCCGCAGAGATCGGTCCTAAGCCCACTCCTTTTTCTCCTCTATATGAACACTGTCGATAATCACATTGTTAATGAAGCTAAAATAGCCTGCTAATGCAGATGACATTGCCATTTGGCACTCTCATACTGACATCATAATGTCCGAAAATGTGCTGAACGAAAATCTCTCTCACATTGAAGACTGGGCTAAGCAGCTCAAACTGCTGATAAATCCAGAAAAAAACAAATACTGTGTGTTTTCTACTGACAAGAGAAACAGGGTAGCCTTTCTCCCCAAATTTAGGTTAAATAACTCAATTGTTGAAAAAATCTCCCATCCCAAATACCTTGGCTTAACGCTAGATGCAGAACTGAGGTTTACCAAGCATATACAGAATGTATCGCAAAAGGCTTTAAAGAAGCTCAATATTCTTCGAAAACTTTGCGGTTCGACTTGGGGTTCTAAACCAAAGACACTCCTAAACACCTACACTGCACTTATAAGACCAATCCTCGAAAATGAAGCACCCGTTTGGGCTCCATCAGCTACTACCTTAACAGAGAAAATCGACTTTGTTCAGTATAGAGCATCCAAAATTATAATCGGAGCTGTGTCCTCGACAAATAATGTGACAGCTGAGAATAAATGTGGCCTGCCATCATTGAAAGGCAGGAGGAAACTTGCCACCAATAAGTTTACAAACAAAATCAGAAGCTGTGGCGAACAACATATTTCCAACATCGCTTTTTACTCCTGGACAGCTAAGAATAGGCTGAAGAGATCTTCAACACTTCAGTTTGATAAAGACATCAGAAACAATATTAACTTGAATCACACAAGCCTTGACATCATTCAAGAACCTTCCTTTCCAGTCAAACCACCTTCCTCTGCCAAAATACTTTTAGACCTTCTTGAGCCTTGCACGAAAAAGGAATCTAAGGACACAATTAAAAGGAAAGGCATGGACGCAATTATCAGTATTATGAGGCCTCGTTTAGTAATTGCCTACACTGACGGTTCTTTAGACTCAGAGTGCAATAGGGGTGGATCTGGTGTCTTTCTTAAATACCCAGATAATACAACTTCAAAGCACAAGATCTCCATAGGTCAAATTGCTTCCAACTTCACATGTGAGCTCATAGCAATCAGGACAGCCCTCGGTATTTACCTTACATGGACAGATATCGCTAATTCCGACGGCATCATTGTTCTCTCCGATTGTAGATCTGCTCTTGAAGCCATCAGGAAAGGAAAAATGGGACTCACCCAAGAAATCAATTCTCTTTTACTTTCCATTGGTGCATTGGGCAAATCATGCACCCTCCAGTGGATTCCGGCCCATGTTGACATCGAGGTGAACGAGATAGCCGATTTCCTTGCCAATGAAGCCAAAGCCCTTGAACCCGTAACTTCTTCGACTACGGTCTTTGATGCCAACGCAGTCGCAAAACAAAAGCTCTGCTCAAACCTACGAAAAGCCGCCCATCCGGTATAGTGGTCAGTGAAGCTGACTGAGGTGCCGCAGGGACTGGGTTCGAATCCCGGAGAAGGCATGGATGTTTGTGTTGTAATCCTTCCTTCTGTCTGTGTTGTTTACCCCCGTGTTTTATGTTCGGTGGTGCACGGGGTTTATAAATGTTTAAAAAAAAAAAACTACGAAAAAAATTCTCGCTGCCAGAATTAAATTATAGCCGAGAAATTACAACAACAATAACCAGACTAAGGAAAAAACATTTTAAGGGCATGAAGATTCTGCCTGATGGATCCAGATCATATGTGGAATGCAGGCACTGCCCAGGCAAGCAACTGAATCCCAAACATCTTTTTAACTGTCCTTCCATTGTTGGTGCCCTTTTTAAAATAGACAATGACTACAGCATGGACATCCTATACTCGGATCGTGCCACGGATGTTGCCACGGCAGTGATTCACACCTTTGGCAATATTTGACTCATTTCTATATCTTTATTTTGTTATATACACCTTTGCACTTTGTCATACACGACAACAACAACAAACGCTTAATGTTCTTTTAATCAGAAGTACAATGAATATGTTTCCTTTTTTTTTAAGGAAACATTAACAATTTTTTTAGCAGACATAGCTTAAAATTATTTTTGAATCCCCATGTTTATGGTTATATATTTTATAATGAGATACACAAGCATGTAAACACACACACTGAAAAGATTAAGTAGCATTGCAGTTTTAAATACTTATTGCCATTTGGTGTGTCTCAAAAACACCTCCATTCTTCTAAAATCGTTTGTTATACTTTATCATGGTACTATATATGTAAAGAAATGTTACAGAAAACACCTAACACCTATTATTCATTCTTTCTTTCTGGATTATACCCATCTAACTACATGCTTTCTTCCAGACATTCTTTAAAATACTTAAGTACATTATTTATAATTGCTGAATAATTCTGTTAAATATTATTATGTTTGGATTTTTGGTATTCCCATTTCTCCGTTGAGTGCTTAATTTCATAAATATCAGTCAATATATTTTTTTTTAAATTAATAAAAAAACTCAGATTTTTTTTATTTGTGTTTAACTAATATAACCGACGATGCGAGAGTGTTAATTGCATTAAAAAACCAAAGAATTAAACCTCTACCGAGTCTTATATTCCAAGTAAATTAACAAAATAACAGAAAATGTTTTGGTGATTTGCTATATATAACATAAAATAACTTTTTTTCCAACTATTTTATAAAATAGTTTATTTTAATGATGATCATAAATAATTAAATTATTATGAATTTGTTACTAATTATAAATATATTACAATAATAAATCGTATCTTTATTATATTGGAAGATTTTCAATTATTTTACCGTTTAATCAAATAAAAATTCGTAGTTAAAATTTCTATCTAATTTCTATAGAGTGACGAAAAATATTTTTGTGCTTGAGCATTGTAGAAAATTTACAAAGATTTAAAAAGCTAGATCTGACAACATTTAAAATTATTTTGAGGGAATTCCTTTCCACGCGTGTGGCTTTCTATTAAATAAAAATACTGAATATTTTTTAGTATATTTTTAATTTGGTTGTATTATTAGAATCTTTAAAATTATCGCATGCGTATTATTTTTTTAGTTAAGTCTTATTTTAAAGAATATTATTGAAAAATTGATGTGTATATGTGTTTTTTTTAAGTTGTTTAAAATGTATTAAGTGAAAAATCTAACTTTATTATCCACTATCTTATCTAACAAAATTTTTGATTTGTCCTAGATTTTCTTTATTATTATTTTAATACAAAAGATTTTAATTTTACGCCAACAAATTACAATGATTTTCTTCAATAAAATAGTTTACGAGTTGCTCCAAAATTGGCGTCTTCTGCAAATGCTTACTCAAAAAAAAACGACAGAACATCTTTGTTAAATTTCTGGTCATATTTTTAAAAAAAAATATCCTCCCTTTGAATACAAATTTTGTATCATTTACACGTTGATCCAAATCTGTATGGTACTATGCAGTTCAATATCAAACGCAAATAATTTTTCCTAATTACAGTAACGAAAAATTATCTTCTATAAATTTAATCTCCTAATAGCAAGAAAATCCTAATATCTGAAAAAAGTCTACCAATAACAGGAATCAAAAAAAAAAAAAAAAAAAAAATGTCAGAAGAAAAAAAAAAAGAATTCAAAACGGTTTTAAAAATAAAAGAGAAAAATCGTAAGTAATTCAAACATAAAAATTTTTATAAGGTATCCGAAAAAAATCGATAAACTCTGAAATAAAAATACAAATAAGAAAAACCTAAAACTCTTTTAGTAAGCCTAATTTCTAGTTACGAAATAAAAATACTGAATTATTTCTTCAACCTTCAACATTTATCTTTTGATAATAATATTATACAACAAATTTTATTTTTGATAGATACTGTTAAAAAGAATGTTATAAATCTTAAGATCTACTTAAAAGGTCAGATTTATAACAATAAAAAAAAACTTAATAACAACATTAAAAACATAATTGCAGTCATTATAAATTCAGAATCTTGTTTGGAATATGTAAATAATTTATCACACAGTCCAAATTTACTTTTTAAAATAATTTTCAAACTAAGATTTCACCTCAAGCAAACCAGCAATAAACTCTGCCAATAAGGAAAGCGCAAAAAACTACAAACCAATTTAAAATGTTTACTTAAGCCTGTCTAAGTTAAGTAATATGCTTTAAAGTAATTTCTAACTTAATGCCTTTAAAAGCAGATAAGCCTATTTAGAATAATTCCTCCCGAACATATGATTTCACTTTCAGCAAATTATTTTTCGTCTCGTCCAAGCTACGCCACAGTCGATAGCGGAGCCAAGAAAAACTAGCCAAAAATTTAAATAAGCTTTTAACACAGTAACTAAAGGCCCTTCAACGTAGCATTTACTTCATTAGCGAGTCAGTTCTTCCAAATCAAGTAATAATAATAGAAGCGATTGAGAGTAACTGATAACAGATGTAACGTAGAAGCATTTATCAAAGGCATAAAAGAATTCGAAAAACACAAAAGAAGCCAAGATGGCGACTGAGTGTATTATCCAATCTCTCTCGTCTGCACTTTTCAGCTTCTTTGTTTCTTTTATCTTTGCTCCATTTTTTTTTATCTCAACCTGTTTAGAATGAATAAGCACTAAAGAAAGTAAAAGTGCCAACAACAATATAACTTCAGCGAAACTAAATAATAATAATAGCCATCTTTTAAGAACGAGTTTTCGAAGCTAAGAGAGCGTATAGGGTGAAAATAAAAAGATCGTTGATGAACTTGAACCGGAGGAATTTTCACTGTCAGAGTGAATTTAAAAGGGGAAAAAGAATTTGAGATATTTATTTATTTGTTTTTTTAATACATTATAAAAGAAAATAAAAGGATGACAAGTTGGAATTGAAAATTGTTGCCGTAAAGATATATTTTTTTGTTCTAGTTTTAATGTTTACATTCTGAATAATAAATTTCATAAATAAAAAGAAAAATTCGAATACATGAAACAACACGGAATTCTGGAGATTGATATAGAAATTTATACGTATATTCATCGTTATAAATATGAAATTATAATGATTTCAACTTCATATGCACAAAGAATTTAAAACATTTATTTAAAGTTTCGTATATAATACATATTGGAATTTTATATCTTTATGTTCTTCGAAATGCATTATAGTACTTTTAACCGAAAAGTTTCAAAAGAAGTTGAATATTTCTACAATATATTGTTGCAAATGTGAATTTTTTTAAAGGAAATTATTAAGATAAACAGAAATGAGGTTTCTTAGTTTAATTTATAGAAATTTACAGTTCTAAAATATAATGGTAGATTTTTTAACAAATTTCTCTCAAATTCTCTAATATTTATTTCAATAGTGCAGTAGTATTTTATTTATATTTATTTGTAAGTAGAAACATTTTGTATACAAGGTATAGCTTTAATATAATAACAGTATTTCAAGCAAATATTCTAAAATTAAACCCTAAACGCATTTTGATGAAAATATTTAATGTATGCAACATGAATAATATTTCAATATAGATGAATTTCTCAGCTGTAGAAACAATCTATAGTTTTACATTTTATTTCATTTATTAAATACTTAAAAAATACAAAACTTTTCTAAACAAAATTTTCTTAAAAGCATCACAGAATAAAATAATTTAATAAAACATTGCTTCAGTTTATTTCAAATATATGTAAAATTTATCTTTGCAACAAATAAAACATGTTTTTCAGCAAAAATAGAAACTGGGTAAATTCGTAATTTAAAATACCAATTATTTTTAATCCTGTATAAAAAGAATTGTAAATTAATTTATTTTCCAAAATTTAAATCCAATTTAGGGAAGTCTGAAAAATAATATTATGCAAATTTAGAGTATAAATGTATATATATTTCTTGTCTAGCATATTTTTTTTTATTCCTGAAAAATTGTTATTAAAATTGAAGTACAAAAGTCGAACTCTTTTAGAAGAATTTGTAATAATATAAGCACAAATTACATATTCATAAAGTAGGTTTTCATCGTGTTATCTTAGAGGGGGAAGGTTGTACATTAATTTACTTGAAACTTTGCTACATTTTTTTTTGTAATAAAAATGTTCATTTTGGATAACAATTATTCTTCTCTGTTAAAACATCAAAAATAACATGTAATAAAAACTTATTACCTTTTCAGAAATTGTGAATTATTTTTTTGTTTTTGTAGATCGTCTGCTTTTATTTATTTTTCTTTTCGAATAAATTATCGAATTATTTCTCATATGTTTGTTTTTCTATCTCACTCGGTGGTTTATGTGACGTCAATTCGGAAATTTATATCTTCGATAAACATGCTAATAAGTCTTTTGTGTAAATACACACTCTTATTATGTTAATGTAATATTTATATAAGTTGAAAAATCTATCTTTTTAGTTAAAACTAACACAATACAAAACAGAGTAATTCAGGATTTTAAGTATTTTTAATAACGATTGAGAGAGATCGTCTTCCATAAGATATTAAATCTGTAAAATGTTTACTGTAAAATGCTTTTGCAATTTTATTAATTTTTACTTATAAATGATTTTATCTTCATAACGTATACTCAAAAGGACTGTATACGAATTTAGATTAAAATGAAATAGAAATATAGAAATTCATAGAAAAAATTTCAATCTTTGAAATGAAATGCAGTTTAAAAAAATTCTGTTTCAGAGATAAGATCAAAATCTTAGAAATGGATCGATCGCACTAATCAGTTTGGTTTGCTTGTTTAAATGGCGAGAGTAATTTATGTTATATTAATCTACATAAAAAAGTTTTTATTTTTAGTATTGTCTAGCGAAAAATTTTATAAATCCCCACACTATTATTTTTACATCAAGTATATGAAGTAAAAAAAATTTCTGTGTGTTCACTTAGGATTGCTTTTACCTCCATTTTAGCTACTTTTTTACCAGCTACTACACCTCCTTTTTACCTGCTATCTTTAAAATTCCTTAATTTTTATAAGTGATTTAAAATTTATTATAATCAAAATAAATAACTCCAATATTCGAACCAGGATGAAGTGTATTCAGTACTTTAGTTATTTTATATTTAATATATTTAATGGAATAATAATGTAAAATAATCACCATTCTAGAAATCTTAAATATTTTACTGTACTATTTCTTCCATATTTTATTTAATATCCGTTCCCCTTGATAAAACAACTATAACTTTTTTTTAGATATTTCGTAACCAATAATTTAAGCTTAAACTATTTCAAAATATCAATATTCTTTTTTAAAAAACAACACAATTTTTATCGGTCATATTATTTTCGAATCAACTCAAAAACTCTTCACAATATTTCATTTAATTTAAACCTACCTCCGTAACAAAATAATACTTTTCAAAGCGTTTTAGATAAAAGAGCTCAGACAGATGGTTGCAAAATAAAAACATTCCTCTATCTGTCTATCCTTTCTACAATATGAAAAATGATGTGTAGACGGCGTTGCCAGTTTTAAAATGGATAGTCATAATAAGAGCTGAGGCAGGTGAGGCAAATAAATAAAATAAATCGTCTGATTTTTCTAAATAAAATAACAATGAAAAAAACGAACGGTAAAGCCCTTTGCTGCTTAAAGTGCTTTTATTTATTATTTGAAAATGCTTAGTAGCCCGATTGGTTAAAATGGCCCCAAGTCAACTTCGTGAAAAGCACATCCTTTGATTGACCGAACCTACTTCGGGCTCACTTGAAGGTCAACAAACTACAGGGCGCCCTTTTGGTTGAGAAGAAAATAAATAAAAGAGAAAAACGTGACAGATTTTTTCACTCTTTTTTTTAAATCTCACTCTGCTTTAGATGAGTTAGAATTTTCACTTGTGGATCGAGGTGATGGTATTTGGCTTATGAATCTTCAAACCGCTAATGTAATTACACTGAAATGATGATGATGGACTTCTATTTACAATTATTGGTAAGCTTTACCCTGGCGTTGATGACTTTTCTCAATCCATCTTCATCGTTAAGTCTTTCAACTCTTTTTTTGTTTTTTGTTTTTTATGAAGGTACAGAGGTTGGGAAAAGGAAATTGAAAGTTTGTCGTAGTTTCCTGGGCAAAGTAACACTTCGTTCGGATGTAATTTACTTTCGGTTAAAATAAAGTGGTGATAACGTAAGGGATTTGGAAAGTTAATGGCAAAGAATAATGATGTATCATAGTTTTTTAAAGGTGAATGATACATTTTTTTACAGGCAAGTATTAAAATTTGTTTTAAGTGGATGTTGGATATCTGGTATAAAAGCATACAATATAGCAAACTAGACTAAAAATATTGGCTATTTTGGCAATATATTTTGGCTGTATTTTTGTATCAAATGAGCTTACGCCAGTGCTTCTCAAACTTTCAGCATTTGCTACCCAATTTGCAATCATAACTTTCATCGAGCCCCACCTTTCACCTCTCATAGAATATCAATATATTGAATACAATATTGTACTTTCGACGCTAAAGCTACAATACAACCTTGATTTTAAACTGTGCATATTATTAGGATAAGTATTAAATTGTCCACATATTAGATAGCTTAAGTAAGTTACTTTTCAGTAATAAATAAGTATTATGTTACTTTTCCTTTCAAATCTAAAAATTGGAATGGATTGCAATTAGCAAGCAACCTGTATTTTATTTTTATTGTGTCAGAATGTGTTTTTTTTTTTTTTTGCTTCCTTCCTGTAAATTAATAATTTTAAAAAATATTCTTTGATTTTCGACATGCTCGCGCCCCCACGTAGGATTATCACTTCCCCCAGTTTTGAGAATCACTGACTTACGTCTGTTTGCATTAAATGTCTGTGAATTCGAGAGATAACTCAACTGTTGATCTCATCAGCTGCATTATTTTGAATAAAAGTGAAATGCATAAGGAATAGTTCTTAAGTAATTGTTCAAAATATTTCTTGAGAATCCTTTTAGATATCTACCACATTTCCCTCTATTTATTTTAATAAAAAGGGACGTCCTCATCTCTATATATGTAATAATTCACCACTTAAATTTTCTCTTGAGATGTTTTATTTAATTCAAAATGGACATGGGCCCTCTAAGACTTCATGTGATAAATTTTTAGTTTACCCGCTGAATGATAAATATACAGTGAACCACTTTACAGTAAACAAATTGCCACGTTCGCTTTTCTTAAAACAAGATGATACAATATTGTATCATCCAATCAACGAAGACCTTGACGGATTAATGATTCTTCAAGCTTCTGGTTGAAGAAACTATAAAAGCTGAGATCTCCAGAGCGAACAGAGAACGCTTTTGTTCCTTGTTTTGCATGTGCTTGTTTTTGTTGTTCGTGTTGACCCTTTATGTTTGTGATCATCAATAAAACGTGGATTTTTAAAAGTAACCAGAAATCCCATCCTTTCAACGACTGCAACAAATTAATATATATTTCCAGTAAAATGTTTTAAGTCAAGTGAAATCCTTACATATATATACATCGGAGAAAAGCGACTCCCTCATTACGAATCGAACTATTAGACATGCAGACATGAAATTTGGCAAGCAGTTTCCTTTGTTGAGAAGAGAACCGCTAAGAATTGGTTCTGAGGAAATCAAATCCCAAGGTTGGGGTTGTGGGGACGTTATAGGCACAAATTGTCGTTTTTGATCTCTTAGATCAACAGACTTTCAGTTTGGCAAGAATGTTTATTTTGTTGCGTAGAGATCCGCTAAAAATGGGTTTTGTAGAAATTGACTCGGGGGGTGACTATGGGTATGTAAAAGATAATTATGCTTTCATTTCAAAAATCCAAATCCTGTCCTTTTTAATCAAGATGCGAGGACTATATTACAGTTTTCCAATATTATAGCAAGTCATACAACTTCATGTATACAATCATACACCTTTATTAAAACCCTGCAAACTGGCCTAGTAACGACGAGTGTTATATATTGGGGGGGGGGGATCATATACCAATGGGTACAGATCTATACTGAAATGTGCTCGGTTAAATGAATAAGCAGTTCGATTAATGATTCAGATTTGATTTTTCAAGTATTAGGCTTAGTTTGCTGACAGAAGTTTAGCCAATGTTCTTTTCTAGTGCGGTGGAATTGCAATTGCAACGAAAAGCAAAACAGCATATTTAAATTACATTATTTTATTTTAAAAAATAATCCCTATAAAAAGTTACTATTTATTTCAGTGCAGATTAAAGTATACAAACATTTATATAAAAATTATTTGCCTGTAAACGCAAAAAAGTATCATTATTTTTTTATTATTTAGTTGATCGCATTTAATGTTAAACGTTTTTTCGTATTTTTCAAAGACAAACAAGTTGTACACTATGAATATTTTGTAGAGCCATAAGTAAAACATCATTTTTTTTTCCACCAAAAACAAAAACAAAAAAAGTTTTTTCTTAAAAAAAAAATAAGTTGCACCACACGGAATCTCATTTCGGGATTTTTTATGCCTTCAAGAGGTTTTTGGAACGCTAATTTTTTTTTCAATAGTTTTTCTTCTGCAGGTTAATTAGTCGATAAATTACTTTACAGCTAACATGCTAAGTTTATACTTCATATTGCCATCGGGAAAAAACAATTTTTTCCCAGCTTAAATGTATAACAAGAATTATTTTTTCCAGTTTTAAAACTATCCTTGCTGCTACAGAAAAAAAGTTCAAATTTTAAGAAGAATTAAGCATTTTTGCACTTAAATGAGTTTCGTAAAATAATTAATTTAAAATAGCAGGCTTTTAATATCTTAGCATTCGCTGCCTTATAACACGTCAATATTTAGTTACACTGTAACATAATCACATTTAAATTATAATGCTGTGCTATTGGAATAATGGATTATTTATCAATTAAAAAGTGCGAGACTAAAAATGAATTTGCATTTATTTTAGAAGATATATGTTTTTATTGTAATAACAATTAAAATAAAACAGTTGTAACTTTCCTCTTGATATTTTTGAGTATAATAGTGAATATATATTTGAATGACATTAAAAATAGATGGATATAAATAAAGTGTATTTCAGTCGGCTGGGTGGCGCACTTGGTTTGTCACTGAACTTCTGCACCCAAAGTTGCGGCCTTGACCCCGGCCTAAGTAGGTGGATTTTCATGATTCAAAAAATCGACAACATCCATGTCGTATGATTATGCGGCATGTAAGAAATCCCTTGAGTGTCCATTTGGCTTGGGTGCTCTCGGAAAAATTAAACTCCTAAGTACAATTTTGCATCATCAGAGCTCAGAAGCCTCCCTCTGGGGAGGAAACTGGGGGCCAAAATTACTTGCAGCAATTGGTATCGCCTATATAGTGCCGCACTAAAAATGATACCAGCTCCTGAGGAATGTACTAGGTCTGCAAAAGTAAAAATACCGATCCGCAGCCACATCAGAGGAAAAGAGAAAAGAAAATGAAGTATAATTGAAGAAAAAAGGTATAACTGACAGGATTTAAGAATTGTTACTAATATCTGGCGATTCATACAATCATAGGTATTACAATTTTAATAAAAATATATTTAAAAGTGATAAAAAAGTAAAGCAAATATTACTTTTCTTTCCACTTTTATCCTTTCAGTATATTTTATTCTAATAAAATAAAAACAATAATTTTACATTTAAGAAATATAATAAGAAGCTTCATTGGATTCAGTTGGCAGTTTCGTTCAAGGTGGCAGACTGACTCAAGTTTAAAACTGTTGACAACCTGTCATCTCGAATTTTGAAACATTTTAATTTCTCATTGAAAAATACTTTTTTTACTTACACAAATAATTCAACATCTCAAATAATCCCGATAAATCCATATAGTGCGAACTTTTACCATTTGCGTGCTGCACGCACTCATCAACGCTAGATTGAATTTGTGTCAACACCCTGATCACATTTATGCCTTTATTGACAAAATGTCAACACGCACTTTTGCCAAGCAAATTGAGACATATATTTCTCCGAAACCTGCAATTATTTTCCACAATTTTTGAGGTTCCATTGACATTTCAGAAGTGTTTACCTTTTAACAGGTCTTTGCAATTATTGACTCACCAAAGCATTAGCCACCTTGCTTAACTTGTACGTACACGCTTTTCGTTTTAAAAACGTTTAGACTTTATACGTACTCGAGATAACCTTCGGTTTACATTGAGAACATTTTAAACATTAATTGGAAGCAAACTGTAACTGTGGACGGAGAACTTCAGAAGCGAGTTTGGTCGTGGTTGGGCATATCAAATATTTAAAATGGAATTGTTGATTTTTACCCGATCAAACAAGTATTGTGCGATGTACACTAATTCTTTAAATTCCAATGAATGTAAAGTAACACAGCTTAAGGTTAAATACCTATCATATATCTATTAAGTTTCCCAAAGGAGAAATTTGTAGAAAATGTACAATTTTGTTAAATATGAGTTACATTGAGAAATTTAAAGATTTATCATTGAATATACAACATTATTTCGTCAAATTATAAATTATTAGTAAAAAAATGAATGCATGAGTATAATAAACGGCGCCATTTCACACTTATATTTCAAAATATTCTTTGTGTTAGCATTATTGACTCGGTTAAGCTGGTTTCGGTAATTACGCAAAGCTATTATTGCACTTGTCACTTTTTTAGCTGTCCTTCCATTGTTGGTGCCCTTTTTAAAATAGACAGTGACTACAGCATGAACATTCTATACCTGGATCGTACCATGGATGTTGCCATGGCAGAGATTCATACCTTTGGCAATATTTGACTATATCTTTGTTTTGTTATTACCACCTTTGCACTTTGTAATACACGGCAACAACAACAACGCAAAGCTGTTACTCAACTACAGAACATTATTAACGTGATCATGAAATTATTGACAATTACTAACCAACTAATTAAATTGAAAAATTATTGTTCACTTATATTAAAATAAGCAATCTTGCTGTATTCAGCTAATAATCCCAAAAAACATTAAATCTATTTTTAAAAAATCCTCAAATATTGCGATAAAATACCCATATTTTAAAAAAATATAAGTAAGTTTTCTGTTTTTCTTTGAAATCCATGAAATGATTTACAGTAATTGTATTCCGGGCAGTTCTAAAGGGACTTCCATAACTAAAATCAAATTACATTTTGGTAAGTAGGATATAGCGTAAAGTAGACATGAAGATGACTAAGTATGATAGTATATTTTTCTTTATTATCCTCTATAACGGGTGGGTGGACTTTTTCAGGGTACGGGTTACAGGTACTTCAGTGGCTCTTAAGGTGTTGCGGTCCACCCAGTGGCATAGGTGTGGCCTTTCTGTATTAAAATCGTATGATTTCTCTTCTTAACACTTGTTTTCGACATTGTAACCATCTCTTAAACATGACAGATTACTGTTTTTATTACAAAAACACAAGTAATAAAATTGCCAAGTTGGATGCTTGAACAACTATGTGTGACGGCTAGACTGGGGACGTATTCAATGCAGCGAGCAGAGAACATACGTGATCTGATGAATTTGAAACCAACGCATGTCTTAATTTGTTCACAGCCTAGTCCCGCGCTATCGCGGGACATGACATCAACATGAGAACCCTATTTAGTGAAAGCGTGGGATGTGGAATGATGTCTTAATAGCCAATCCCGGGCTATCGCGGGAAGAGCTGATCTTCAACATTTATTCTCCCCTTCATTTGGCATGTGGGGGGAAATTCATGCATATTGTTGGCATTGTTGTGATCGCTATTTTCCCATACAAGGGCATTGAATGTGTGAAGCGCTATCAGTCGCTTCCAATGAAGGTACATGTGTAGTCTGCTCATTTATCGAATCTTTTGTTTAAGTAAACACAGTCACATCGATTGTGAAAAGCTGATTCCCCAGTCTAGTTGGCGTCAGTATTCCATAAATCTTTCCTATAGTATGCGCGTCTTAGATCATTGTAAAGGCGGTCACCTCAAAATGTCTTGATAGTCCACCGGTCAATCACGATCAACCTGATGCCTATCCCTGCTTTTTGATATTTGTACTACGCAACAAAGCTTTTGTACAATATAAAATGGTTCATAATCTGATCTTACCTAATAAAAGAAAAGCAATAACCTACACGATAATCAAACTAATTGTATTTATACAAAATGTGGGCAGTCAAAAAGTTTCTGTAAATAATTTAGGTGAAAAAAGTCTGAGAATCTATATCTGTACCTTCTTGTTGTTATTGTTGTAAATTAAATGCAAAATGAATAGATGGCGCTACAGGTCATCTGAAAGTTATACTTCTTTTTTGTTTGTAGAATCGGTTATGTAACGTTCTTTGTCCTGTATGCCTGTCTTCTGTGTCGTCTAAGAAAATAAATCAATATGTCTAAAAGGATTAACTGAATTATTGGAATTATATCAAAATATAATAGATATAATCGTCTAGCTGACCAAGGGAATTAAGGACTTAGGAAATATAACATTTTTTATTGATTCGCTAGTGACTGTTGATTTAATTATTTAAATAAAAGTTTTGGATCAACCCCGCTTATAAATAAGGTTTTAATGTTGTATCTGATACCCATACCATGTTGTATCTGATTTTTCTACTGCCTCACTTTAGTAAAGCCTGGATTTAGTAGGTTAAAATAATGCATTGTTAATTGGGTTTTTCCCTATTACAAAAGACATAAAAAAGTCACACTTTTTACAAGTCAAATACACAGGAGTTACTGCAGTTATTTACATTAGTATTATATCTAACCATTAATTAATCTTCAGCCTTTTTTCTTGTGATAGCACGGATTCGTCTGTCAAGGTAGGGGAGTCGGAACTCTTCTCGTCGTGGTATAACTAGAGATCAGTTGTCTACTACTTAGTTATATTGACATGCTGTTCCAAAGTATGCAGTTTTTCTTTTAGCTCCTTTTTAGGGAAATTAATATTTTATTTTAGATCCACTTCTCCTGGGAGTTGCTATAAATAGCACGGATGATAAAAAAAATTTGTGTGTGAAAGAAATGAAAATTTTTAACAATGTACAACACGAACAAATGTCAAACTTTCTAAAATTTGGTATGACGTATTAAATTTTCAACCTTTTACTAAAAATTTTTCTCTCTAGTCTTATGATTAGGAGATATAAGGATTTTTCTTAGATCTGGCTTTTAAAAATAATGTTTGGGACTTTTGAAATATAAATACTTATATTCTTTGTCATACCGGACGATCTTTGAACTAGGGAGAGTATTACATATCACAGTAATCTTACAAGACCCTACGGCTTTCTAAGAGTAAATACTAGTAACTGTTTATTTAGTGTTTTTAAACGTAAAATAAACAAAAATCATAAGAAAAATACATAACAATGTGTAACTTTTTTCGATCAAGATGAAGCTCTATCATGTATTTGTTTTCATTTGTTCAAATATACTTTGTACTAAATTTAATTTGTAATAATTTATATTAATTAATTTTATTAATTAATGCTAATTATTTATTAAATAATTAATTTTTACTGTTTTTGTTCCCGAAAATCGACAAAATCAAAAATATACTGGAGCGCATTGGAGCATGATACGAATATAGTGGAATTTCGACCCTGTACGTACCCCCTCTTGAAAAACTCCTGTGTGCGCCACTGCACCTTATCATTTTTAATTTCATTATTTTTAAAATTATAAGCCCCTCCCAGAAAAGTAGTCTGTGAGCGCCAATGGTTAAAGTGTCAAATGATTGCTTTCCGAATGACAACTTTCTTGAGGAATTTAAATTATCCTCTCAAAAAAAAAATCTCTTTCTGTGAAAAAATTCTCAGAATTCAAAAATATTACATTATATGAATCTTAGATAAATATATATATCGATCTCTTTATTCTTCAAAAAAGAATAAAAATGTTGATTTAATAGTCTCATAACTACACCATCATCGTTATCTTAATCTTACTAGTTCGCGTCACGAATAAAAAATCAATCGAATCGTTTTACAATTGCATGTTTCTGCTTTATCGCTTACTCCAATCTGTAAAATTATAGATTATATTAAACTATTATTGCATTTACTTTTAGAGATTGGCTGTAATAGAAATGGAAAAAGTTCTAAGAAATTTTCTGGATTCTTCGGTTCTATAAAGTCATTTCTAAGAATATCAGAAACCTATCATTCGTTCGAAATTAATAGTTGTTCGAACAACGCAGCTCACGCTCTTGGACCTTCACTTATTCAACAACAACAAAAAAAAATGTATCAAAGAAAAGAAATTGAGCGATGATGCAAGTTAACCTTAATCATTCAAAAATTGTTCCGTGCTGCACACAAATATAGAAAGAAATAACCGATGTCTTAAAACAAAGAATAAAAAAAGAGGATAACATACATATCGATCGACCATTTGTAATTCTACCGTCGAAATTCTGATTGGTCTGTGAGAAGCACGACGTAGATTAAATGATGATGGATGATTGGACAAAATTCTGAACGCTGATATTAAGTTTGAGTTGAGATGCACTGGTCCTTCATTAGAACCTTAAAAGTGCCAGGTAAAAAAGATGGAGCACCTCAGAAAATAACCGACTGTCGAATTGATGGAATATTTAAAATAAAATGTTAACGGCTTTATTTCCGAAAAGGAGTTTGTGAAATTAAGTAATTATCTGCTAGTTTCGAAGCCTTGTAGTCGAGCTTAGAACACCTCTCCTTATTGCCATTAATATATTCTGTTTGCGTTCGTGATAAAGTTATTTCAAGAATACTAGTGAAGTTAAACGAAAAAAAAACGTTACACAAGACGCTTAAAAGTTCTGTTATGGTATTTTTACGAAATATAACAACTTAACACCTTTTACTTGATGGATATCTTTAGTAGAAGCTAAATATTCTTCACTTGTGTTGTGTAACTATTTCATAACACGCACTTATATATGATAATGGAAACGTTTCTTTTTGGTGATTCATTTTCTTTCAGTTCACATTTTAGTAATATTTTTTTATCTAGATATTTTCGCGAGTAAAATTAATCGTCTGCTATAAATAGTTTCGCTCTTTTTCCTCTTATGAAACAAATATTATTCTAAACATTAAAATATTTATAAGCATATATCATTTTTATTGATAGATAGGTAAAACTCAGATCACATAAACAAAATTATTATTTCAGATAACAACATTGAAAAAAGCTTTCTTTCGTAATGCATTTGCATCAGTGCTTCTCAAACTTTCAATATTGAGACCCAATATTCAATCATAATTTTCATCGCACTTCCCTTCCACCATACAATGACAATGTACTGAATTCAACAATACTATACTTTGACGCTAAAACTACAATACGACTTTAACCTCTTAAGTGACACCGGCGTATATAAACGTCTCATTCAGCCAAGGCGATAATTGCTCCGAACGTGTATATACGTCTTTCCGAAGTACGATCTTTTCCCTGACTGCCATTCATAAAATTATTCCAAAGGCTTTGGAATCCAATAAAAATATCTTGACAGTGTTTGCGAAGAATTTACTTATTTCAGAGGATTTGCTTATTTATTCCTCTTTTCTCCCCCCCCCCAATACATCACATACACACGCTTACAAGGAAAACGGTGGCATAGGGAGGCGAATTGTGTAACTTTTAATCGGCAGTTTTAGAGATAAATTATAAATCGTACAAATAATTTAAGATAAGTGTTAGTTTTTGTATATAATTTTATATATGACAAGCCAGTAGCGCACACAAAAATTTTTCAAGGGGGGAGTCCATGGTCGAAAGTCCCCCAACTCGTATCATACCTCAAGAGAACACCAATTGATTCTTCTGATTTTGTCGATTTTGTTAACAAAAAACAGTAAAAAACAAGTTATTGAATTAAGAATTAGCATTAATTAATAAAATAAATTGTTAATTACAAGTACTCATTTAAATTTTACATTATATATATTTAGGATTATCATCAATCGAAAAAAACTCAAGGTCTTTGGGGGTGTCCGGACCCCCAGGACACCCCCCTTGTGTGCGCCACTGTGACAAGCCCATGGGGTTAACAGTAGTTATTAAACGTGTTCTTAACTTTTAGTATTGCTAAATTAATTATAAAACACATTACGCATTGATGATACATTTATAAGCGTATTATATCGGTATAAAAAAAATGTGCATTTATTTCTTATTTTGTCAGAATGTATTTTGTTTGTTTACTTTTAGTAAATTAATAATTTTTAATAATCTTTTGTTTTCGACTTTTCAATATGATCACACCCCCTCGTGGAGTATCACGCCCTCCTAGGGGGGCGCCCCATAGTTTGAGAAACTCTTATTTACATATGTTTTTATGATTCTATCTGTTTTCGAAGTTTTCTTCGAATATCGACAAATAAGTATTGTAATATATTCTACTTGAGTCAAAATGGAATAGTTGATGTTTAATATATTATATTAATAATATGAGCCTTCTTTAAAATATTAAATGACCGTATTGCATTCTTATGCATAATCTTAATTTATTATTTAATGTAACTAAATACTCTCGGAACCGGGATTTTGAAAAGAAGTATAAATAAATAATTTTATGATATTTAATGTCAATTGAATTAGAATATAGATATAAAACTGTTTTCAGAATATTATTACTGAAAAAAAAATATTTAAACGCATTTTTGGGGAGGGCTGAGTGATAGCACGCCACAGGTCTGTGGTTCAAACTCCGGGTTGGGCAAGGTCGACTCAGCCTTTCATCTTTTCAACAAATAAGTACCAAGCTTACTTGGGAATTAAACACTGGGGGTTTCGTGTCAGACTGACCACGTTACTGGAACATCTGTTCATTAGCCTCAGAGCCCGAAGTCATGAAAACTGAGATGGACACTGCAGACCTTGGCTTTCTATAGGCTGTTGCACCACTGAGTTTAGTTTAGTGTTTTGGTAAAAAATGAAGGAAGAATGACAATTTTCAAAACATTTTCCTTTTACGAAAAATACTTCTACAATAATTAGATTTTGCATATACAGTCGACTCTCGATAATTCGAAGTTGAAGGGACCAATGAAAAACTTCGAATTATCAAGAGTTCGAATTATCAAGAAGGGTAAGAAAAAGCTCCCGAATTTTTTCTAGCACATTTAAATTTTAAACTATGTAATGAAACAGTTGTACATATGTATAAAATTACTTTAAAAGTACATATTATATAGTATAAATATTATACAGAAGCTAAAAGTCATATATTAAAAGTATATATTTATGTAGTAATTCTCGAAAAGACCTCTTTCACGCCCCACCAAATCTCTTCCATTCATCAAAAATAAAATCGCTTCGTACCAAATTCCCTCAAAGACTGTCCCCAACACCATTGGTTCTTCAACACAGGGTCCAATCCGGCCCATGCTCTATTTGGTGTCACATGCTGTAAGTTACACAGATGAGCCACAAATCGTCATGTCAGTCCGACGCAATAAACACAAAATTCTACGTACCTCTTCTTCACAATAGCGGACCATCCTTTAAACACATGTGTAGCAAGGTCACGTGTTAAACGAAAGATAAGGGCGTCTGACAGCATAGAAGAAGGAAAGCAATAAAAGTGTCTTTTCGCCTTAGGAACCGGGAAACACGAAGAAGGGGTAGCAGACAGAAGGTCCTCAAAGGGCTACGTTACATAAGAGATACGCAGAGACAATACAACTCAAAACACGTTAGCTCCACCCTGCTTGCTACAGGACTCTAAGAGATTAAGTGTTCGAATTGTCGAGAGTTTTATAAGATAACTTCGAATTATCGCGTGTTGTAGTCTGGCCCGTCACAGATTTTACTTCGAAATATTGAGTGTACCAAAACTTATTGTTTTAGTTCGAAATATCAAGAGTTTTTCTAGGGGCTGAGCATATACTTCGAATTAACGAGAGGTTCGTATTATCGAAAGTTTGAATTAGGGAGAGTCGACTGTATATAACAAGAACTTCTATATCAAGGCTGAACTGGGATTTTTGAAAATTTTTCATTTTTAAAGTTACGATCAATTTAAATTATAAACAGTGATTTTTGATAAAATTTGCTTACTCTGGTATAGTAAAATATATGAACAAATTCACTTCTAAAATGTATATTTCAAAAATATTAGTTCACCCCCGGTATAGAATGCCTGGCTATAAACAGGTAAAATATTATTATTATTATACAAGAACTTTTCGTATAAGGTGAGTATTTTGAAAATATGTCATTCATTATTTCTCGCCAAAAAAAAGTGCATTTAATTTTTATTATAATAACTTAAAACATTTTTATGAATATTCTAATTCAAATGACACTAAGTATAAAAAAATACCCATTTATATGCTTTTTTACTATTACAGTTAGAGCTTTGTCACCTTAAATTAAAAGTGGATTGTACTCCATTATAAATTTATCAATTCATAACATTCGATTATGTTTTTGAAAAACAGTAATGATATCATTAGAGAAAATAACTATCCACATCCTTATTCATTCTGATTTTATGCAAGACGACATTTATTATTTACGTAAACATTTGGCATACAGAAGAGTGTAAACTCTTAAGTTTAAAAGTATTAAATTCGATTTTTCAAAAATACAAAGCATTATTATAAATTTTTAAAAAATAATTTTCATTTCTCACAGTGATATCAAAACAACCATTTTATATAAATAACGATAATATGAATATAACATTTTACATTTATCGCGGATAGCTTACGTAGCTTTATTGCCATATTTACGGAAGCAAAGAAATTTATTCACGCAGTTTAGTTTTACTCTAGTTTATACTTCATATCAAGTAGATTTAATATTTTAAAAATTTGTTTTTGTTATGTTCTTGTGGCAACATAAAATGTTTTTCTTATATACATATGGAATTTTAGCAAGATGAAAGAGTTTATAAAGTGGATGATTTTATATGCAAAGAGCTGTCGTTTCGCGTAATTTAGGTGATATATTCTCTAAAATAAATATCCAGTTGCTTTGGAAAACTCGTTTTGCGTGTCAAAACTTGAGATTTGAAACACAAACATTTACATTTGAAAATATCACGAAAATGAGTGTCTAACATGCACCATCTTTTATATGTAGTGAAATTTCGATCATCATGCGTTTTGTTTTTGTTGTAGTAACTGAAAATATCATTCGAATTAATTTAACTCCAAGTTTGATTTCCTAACAGTAGCGACGTTTTGTGATTCTATTCCAAATTCGTTCGAGAAATAGGGTTGTACATATTTTTAATTTCAATTAATTAAGGTAAATTATTCCTTTATTTTAGGAAATAAATTCTTTTTTTTGATTCCGTAAACTGAGAATTAGAATAGTCTATTTCCACTTAATACTGAACCATAGGATGCAAAATTTATTTTAACCGTGTAATTTATTTTTATGTAAGTAAAAAGTTGTATAACTAGTTTTTGTTTTTAAATACTTTGATAAGTATTCTATAATGCTTGCCATTAGATTTGTTTTTCCTGGAGATAATTTCTTTAAATTATATGAATTCAGCATAGAAGAGCTTTAATTTGAATTAGTAATAAGAGAAAAGGAGCATAATTAATTGTTTGTTTTACCGCTGTAAAATATGTAGAATAAATGACTGCTGGTTACCAATTCAATAACTATAAGGAACCAGCGATTGTTTTGTTTCACACAAATATTGTTTTGGAATGAAATTATTGTAAAAATATTATAATATTCCGAATATATTATGAAAATACGATTTAAAATACAAAAATACACTGTTTAAATTTCGAATACCTTTATACGAATACCACTTGAAAAATGTAAATCAAAATCCCCTTAAACAACTCCACCGACTCTGAAACGAATTTATAATCTCCACGACTGGGTAATCCGCAGCCTTGTACCAGATTTCGTTAGCACGCATATATTACCGAGGTTAGGTTATAGAGCAAACGCCGTTAACAACCCTGGAATCTGCTGATTCTGACACCCCGGTCATACTGCAAGCAGTCTCTATTTTGTCTTTGGCACATGGACCATAGAGACTTCCCCAACAAAGATCTCCCAACCTTGCTACAATTAGTCTTTTGCCATTGTTACGGAAGTCGAAGGATCCCATGATTAATCGTTTCCGGAGTCGATTGCACACAGTGCCATCTGGTGGTGCCAGAAAGGTCGTCTGAGGTTAAAAATTTCAGTGGAAATATTCATCATTTTGTCCTGGATGGGTATTAATGGTGGTTGCTTTCGAATATGTAAATATTAATACCCAGAACCATGCTTACTTGACAAGTTCTAGGATTTTAAAAATTTTTGGAAAACTGCGTGGATCAGAGGTTATATCATTTCGTGTTCGCTCTTAGTGTAATATATCAAGTAGGTTTGTCAAAGCGTTGGTGGTTTTATCAGGGTTGTTCCGTTTTGATGAATGTTCTGTGGAAAAATATTTCCGAGAGAGTTATCATTCGTTAGAGTAAGTAACGATGTATGGAATTAAGTAACAGTATTTATTGATGGATTTAAGAAAGTTATCGTGACAAAACTGTCAGGGGGAAGAATATTTTGAACTTTCGAGTTTTTGAGATAAGAATGTGGGTTTTTTTTTAAATGTTGATGACATTTCTAAAGACTTGGAGTGAATTTTAAATAGTAAAGCTTTTTTTTTATCTTTTGAAGATTTTTACATGGAGATGCAGTGAAAATCGTTTAACACGAAATTGAGGGAATTGAAATATTCCTTCGCGTTAAAGGAATTTCGTGTAAAGCAATATTGAAAAAAAAAACCAACATATATTTAACAAAAGTAAGTTTGTTAGAGTATATTTTATTTTTCTGTTTGTGTATATATGCATGCATTTACTAAAAATCAATGAAACAAAAATATTCACAAGAACTTAATGAAATTTTATAAAAATTTTCAAGTGTTTTGGAAAAAAAAAACATGCATTGAGTTTTTAGAAAACAAACTGATATTTTTCTTTGAATTGCCTTTTTTTTTGCATAAAATTGTCAACAAATTGTTCGATGTCGACCTTTAAGTTCTTCAATTCACTATTGGAATGGGCACCTTAATAACTGAACCTACTTTTCATGATGTTCCTCATTTCGAAAGACGTGGGAACAGGAGCTGCATTATTCATTTCCTTTTCATCGTCTGAATCTGTATCAATAATATCTTTTGAGCTTTGAACAAACTCCGAAATGTCTGCCATAAAATTGGAGTTGTACACACATTATCATCATATACTGCAACGAATTCTTCTGATGGTATTGTAGGACAGTCCAATCCAGCTGTTGTTTTTCCGTATTTTGTTCATTTCTAAGAAGGGAAAACTTTTCGTGTTAAGTGATTTAGTTTTCACGCAAAAAGAAAAAAGATATATGAAAATACATAGTAGTTTGTAGGGACCATTGTATAATTTCGTGTTAACCGATGTTTCGTCTTAAGCGTTTTCGTGTTTAACGTATTTTACTGTGCATTGTTCAGTTGTGCTAAATTAAATTTAAATTAATAATAAGTGTGTACAATTTAGTAAACATCAAATGACTCGTAGCATCAATGCTTTCCTCGATTCTTCATATATATTATCGATATCATACATGGAATGTACAATGAATTTAATCTAGATTTTAAAATGATCAATTTAAAGTAATAATTGAATTAAATATTAAATGGCATTATTTATCAAATTCCTGGCCATTGATCATCAGGTCATTAGGCAATTAAATGGTATTATTGTGTGTGTGACACACAATTAGTATGTGTTTTGCTTATTCTGGATGGATAGTTGATAAAATCATAACATACGTAAAATGAGTAAGAAGTATTTATAAGATGCTATAGTCCTCTTAGTATTTACTTAATTGAAACTTATATTCCAAATTGGGAATACCTTTTTCTTAAATCCAATCTATGTGCTATAAATGTTGTATTTAATGTGAATCGTCCGTAATTTGTGCACACTATTTTACAGTAGCGCACGCAAAAATTTCTCAAGGGTTAGTCCATGGTTGAAAATCTTCCAGCTCGTATCATATCTCAAGACAACACCTATTGATTCTTCTGATTTTGTCGATTTTGTTAACAAAAAACGTAAAAAATAAATTATTCAATTAATAATTAGCATTAATTAATAAAATAAATTGTTAAATACAAGTACTTTATTAAATTGTACGTTATATATATATAGGATTATCATCAATCGAAAAAAACTCAAAGGCTTTGAGGGGGGGTGTCCAGACCCCTAGGACACCCCACGTTATGTGCGCCACTGCTGTTATACGTATTGTAACAATTCTGGGAATTTTAACTTTACGAATGTAGTTTCTTTCGTTTATTGTTTACTTAATTATTTATTCCGTTGGTGTCCAAGTCAGCTTAGGTGTGCTATAGATTAATAAGTTGACACACACGCGCTATTCTATGAAATAATTGCATATTCTACAAATAGACCGTTAAATTGAGAAAAATAAACGAATGGTGTTAAAAACAAGTTATAAATTACGTCGTCGTCGACATAATTTATAATATGTCGTTATTTAGTCGAAATATTGAAATATTTAAATTTTGCAACTTATATTAATATAAATTGTTTGGCTACTTAGTTCGTTCCTGATGGTTAAAACGCGTTAGAAAAAAAAAATATTTGAAAGATTTCATCTGAAGCGCAAACCAATACAGCAATCGTTATTTTGCAAAATAACTCTAGTTAAAATATTAATTTTATATATCTTAACTTACGTTTATGGTTGGTTTAGCGATAGTAAAATACCTAATTGTTCCATGAAAATAACAGAGATTCCCGTTAAATAATTATACATGCTATAATTCTTAAATCCTTAATTCCTTTGGTCAGTTAGGACGATTGTATTCATTATATTTTTATATAATTCCATGAATTCAGTCCATCTTTTTAAACATTTTGGTTTATTAAATGACACACACAGAAGACGTGTATACAGGACAAGGAACATTACATAACTGATTCTACAAGCTAAAAAAAACTCTCAGATGACTTGCAGCGCTATTTATTCATTTTACATTTAATTTATAACAAAACACACAGCTGTTCAATCTATTCGTAAATATCATTGCGTAAAATTTATAAATTATTCATATTATTCCAAAATATCGAAATGATTTATATTTTTATCGGAAAAATAAACTATAAATGGAAACGCGTTAGAAAAGCGTTAGACGCACACACACGCAAACACGTATAATTCATACAACTCTAATTTCTTAGAAAAGACATAACACTTAACAGGAAATTTTAAAAAAGCAATTCAATCTTTCCATATAAAACTTGGCAAGTTTCCTAACAATTCAGCAAGAAATGTGCTAGTCCCCAAAATATTCCTCTCTTGACTTTCCCGCTGCTGACAAATCTTATTCATCAGTTCCTTAAGCAGCATTTAACCTCTGAAATACGAAACAAAGGGTTCAAGTCGTAGAAACCATCTCGAAGCAACAGGGTGTAACTCCGACAGAAGCAGTTGTTTTCATCAGATATGAAAAATATCTCTACGTCTATCGGCCTTTGACCTCAGCGCCACCTTCAGGCAACGAAGGAAATTCATCATCCAAACACAATGGCGTCGACCACGGTCCTAATTTATTGTCGGTGGCAAAATTCGTCGAGTAGTTGTCTGCTCGTCGGATATGTACATATGTCAGATACGATATGTGTGTTGTCAGTTGGGCTTTGGCCACTGGTCAGCTACTGGACAATCTGCATAATGCCACGGCTGAGTAGTCGAAGGTGATGTATTTTGATGCAGGGAGAGGGATATTTAACTGGTAAATATACGGAGATGGACTATTCGAGCTAATATTTGCTTGTGCATATAGAAGACTTTATAATATCCATTGTTTAAATATGTCGATTTATTCGACGTCTAAAAGGATAGCGTTGTAAATTATGTGTTTTATGTAATTAATCATTTATTCATGTAGTTAAATAAAACTTTTGGGCTTTTAGATAGTATATATTTATGGACAAATATAGCGATTTATTAGCAGTCATTAATATTTGCTTTTATGCTGAACAATCACGATAAAAGTTTTCCGGGTAATTAGAAAGGCAATAATTACTGTTATATAAATATTGATTTATTCAATTAAATATGATTTAATCCGGGAAACTTTTAAAAATAATTAAATCGTGTTGAATTGAAAAGATTTAATTGTTTAATTGTGAGAAAACTGAATCATTGTGTTATTCCTTCTTCTATCATGATTTGGGATATATTAATTTATTATTAAAGGGACCGGAAAAGGATTTTGCAAACTATTACTTATTTTAAATCTAGTTATGGAACAAAAACTAGTGGCAATGCCTTTACATAAATATATTTTCCATTAAATGCATAAATTTTTGAATTTAATAAATGTGAGGGGGTGTACCCCCTGTACATCTAAGGGTGGACCATCCCCCATTATAAAATTATACAACTGTTTATACTCATTGCTCTAATAATAAAACTGTAATTTACTTGTAGTATATAGTTCTATTTATTTGTACTTTTTTTCACAAAACTCGTTCCTGCTGCTCGTTTTTGGTTAAATCCATCACTGACGCTGCATCGTCCAACACTTCATTGATTCGTCCTCAGACTTTAATAAACCTGCGGCTCTTTCAGCTTTCTGGAAAGTTGAATATTTAGTTCCGTTGATTGTTAATAAATTTTCGTATGAGACGACGCCTTTCTTCTCACGCAGAGATTCCAGTCCAGGCAATCGTTGCGGTATTTTTCTGCGAAAGCTTGCAACATTGTACTATCGCAACCGTATTGGAGAAATTATGTGAAACGAACGATGGTTTCAAATCCAGCGCGTTATATTGAAGGTTGACATTGTTGTGATGGCACGTAATAAATTTATTACAACATCATAATTTGAAATCAACCGGAAAATGGATGTTATTAATGGAAAAATACAAAAAATGTAAGAATTTTTGCTTATTGATGCATTTTTATAGCACAAAAAGCTACATTTTGCTTGGATGGATAAATTAACAAAAATCTATTTTTATTGAAAACAAAAATGTTAAACTCCTTGGGAATACATATTTGTAGTTTTCTAAAAAAAACTTTTTTTGTTGATTAATATCAGAAAAAGAAAGAAATTATTATTTCTTGCAGGAAGTTCTCTCGAAACATTTGATGATGAATTATTATTTTTTGTAAATTTCAAAAACATTTCCTTGTAATTAAACTAAATAAAATTTGCTTCTAATTTTTTTTCAGATTCTGAAACATTTATTCATCATATTCTGAATCAGCACTACAAATTTAATAATTTTCCGTGTCAAAAATTTGACTTGTCAGTCAGTTTTTTAATATGCAAAATAAAAATACTTGAATACATTCTAAAAAAGTAAGCAGCATTTATATATCTCTCTAATTTAAAAAAATAAACTAAAAATCTACTAATATTCATGAAAATAAATAAAACTAAACTCAAATTTTTTTGTAATCCTTTGAATTTTTTAAATATTATTGAAATTTTTGTGTGATTGAAAGAATTCTTTGGAATTGTACTGGAAGTAGAAAACATTTTACAAACATTTTTTAAGAGAGTTTTAGATTGATTATTTTTTAATTACAAAATATTTGAAATAAACGATTTCATTAGAAAAAAATAACTAAATATAAAAGTTCCATTGAATCTAAAAATCATCAAATTCAAAAATTTTATGCATGAATTTCTCATTAAGCGATTTGAACACAAAAGGTTTTCAATTAAATCAGTCAAAATATTTATATTTTTTACTTTCTCCAAAAGCATCTCTCATGAATAAAGAAAAGCGGTATGTAATCTGATCAAAGTAAAATGCTTATTAAGAAACTCTTTTTTTTACAGTTTACCAAATTCTTTTTTAATTCGGGAATTATTTTTTGTCTTAAATACCATAAATTCCTGACGAACGATTTAAACTTCCCCTTTCGATTTCAACTATTGTCATCTGTAATTTACACTCACAGAGAAAAAAAAATCTTACGAAATAAGAAATTCAATACTTTTAAAATAAGAGCCATCGTTTAAAAATATTCCGTTTTCGAACAGTTTTGCAGGTCGAACTATGTTTACTGGCAAACGATAAAATGAGAAGGAAAAAAATCACTAATTTAAACTGTCGGCAAATTCGAACCTGATTTTCTTTTACATTGGAAAGTAAAAATAAGCACACAAAAAAATCAAGGTGGAAAAATATATTTTGTTTTCAAGATTGCTAAAGAAAAGGAATTCAATTTATCTAACCATAATAGAAAAAAGAAATCGAAAAAGAGTAATATAAATTTAATTTCGTTCATTCTTTAATGCCCCTTTAACGCAAAATAATGGCTGAATTTTTTATTTATTTATTTTTTTAAAAAAATATTTCTCTCTTGCTGATTGTTAAATCCTGAGTACCTGTTTTGAAAATAATGGCTTAAGTTGATAATAATATAAGAAGTATAATATGTGGAACTTATGTCCAGCTGAGATAATTCAAAATATGATTTAATTGAATTCGTTTTTCAATATCAACTGTATTGAAAAACTTTTCTCTTTTTTTTTCAAATAGTCACGTGATTGCAGAAAATCAGAGAAAAATATTTCCCCCTTCTGTCTGAAAAATAACTAGTATTTATTTTTTCAATTCCTACTATTAGTTCAGACACTCTTTATATTTATGCATATATTTATCTTGCTCAAATTTTTAATCGTTAATAAAATGCATTTTAAAGCACTTAATTGAACTGAAATTTTATATACACGATTATTTTGAATGGCAATACAGTAATTTAACTATAATTAATAAAAATTAATTTATTAAAACAAGTTATTCAAAGAATTATAAATACAGACACGTTGGCATCATTTTTGGCGACTTGTGCCAAAACTTGAAAAGGTTTTTTTTTATCACATTTTAAAGCACTCATTTGAGCTGAAATTTTCTATACAATATTGTTTTGGATAACAATACAATAATTTAATAATGAATTAAAATTAATCGACTGAAATGAATTACTTAAAGAATTACAGATACACCCACGGTGGCTTCATTTTTAGCGACTTGGGTCAAAACTCTTTAAAAGATTTTTTTTTCCTCGCGTTTCAAAGCATTTAATTGAACTGAAATTTTATAAACTCGATTTTTTTGGACGACATTACAATACTTTAATGATAATTAATAAAAATTTATTGCCACTTAATGTTGTGATTCTGTCATATGTATATATGTTACCGGCAAAGTATGAAATGCCGGCATTCTATACAATGCCGGACGTTTTTAGGCAAAGTATGAAATATGAGATTTATTACATACTTTGCCTAGGCATTGTGTAGAATGCCTAGGCATTTCATAGAATGCCTAACGATATTTAGGCAAAGTATGAAAAAAGGTCATGATAAGGATTTTATATCAGTGACTTACATTCCTGAAAGTACAAATGTTATTCTGACAAAATAATGAGACTGCCATTAAAAAAATTATTGTTAAATTGTGATTTCGCATATACTTGTATTAAAATTCCTTCAGAAGTTCCAAGTTCATAGAAACCATCCTATTTCTAACTCATTACAAGTACCAATATATTGGCATTCGGAAAAAAAAATCAAAGTTTTGTACTACAATACCTTTTTTTAAAAATAATTTTCTGTTTTTTCTGGCAAGTTTCACGTAGGTGGATGTACAGTTGAATATCATAACGTGTAACATTTTTGTATTTGGTTGAAAGTTTTTTCAGAATTCTATCACACCCCCAGAATCCAGAATTTAATTTTGCTCTTAACAAATTAAATTCCTAGAACAAGTTCACATCGTCAAACTGGGTGTCAAAATTACCGGCGGCAATTGGTATCGCCTACACTAAAAAGGGATACCAGGCCCTGGGGAATGTACTAGGTCTGAAAATGGTAAAAATACCAATTTGCAGCTCCATTGGGGGGGGGGAGAATCCATGACGTAACACTGTATAGCAGTTCTTCCCAACAGTTTCCTCTTCCGGACC
Organism: Trichonephila clavata; assembly: GCA_019973975.1. Classification (NCBI taxonomy): domain Eukaryota; kingdom Metazoa; phylum Arthropoda; class Arachnida; order Araneae; family Nephilidae; genus Trichonephila; species Trichonephila clavata. The sequence continues at coordinate 216,413 of BMAO01003357.1, read as the reverse complement.
GGTCAACGTTTGATAATTTTACGGCAGCCCGCTGAGAGTGAGACGTTGATTATTTATATTTTAAATTGTTTTGATTTTATGATTTAATTGTATTTAAACATGCCTTCAGAGTAAAATTCAATTGCACCAAAAAATAATTATAAAGTGATTTTACATAAAATATAAAGTGATTTCCATGGAAAATCGCACAAACACGAAAAAATACACCCCAGTAAATATAATGGAAATAATTTAATGCTCTTTGAGTGGCCTGATACCCTTTGATCCACGGACCAAGGGTTGGGGACAACTGTTTTATAGTACTGCTGCCTTCTTTAACAGTTTAAATGAGTTTACTTTTATTTTCCGCAAACATCACATCATATAGCTATTCAGCGACCAATAGTCCCTGTGTTCTTTCTTAGTTGTCATTTTAGCATTTTTAACATTAGTTATTAACTTCTAGTAAGTAATTTCAGTTAAGAAAAAAACCTTTTTTTTTGGAGAATCAACTCGAATTTTGGCAACTAGCCGTTGAATAGTTGTTTCACGTCTATGGACCATGGGTCGGCAAATTTTTAGCTGTTGCGTGTTAAACCAATCTACCAATATGATTCAGCGAAGTGCATTGGAACAATTCAAAAATTTACAAATTTGTTCAGTAGTGCAAAGTGCCACTGAGAATTGTACCACGTGCCATATGTGGCACGTGTGACATAGGTAGCCGACTCCTGCTATAAACCATGGCTTCTTCTCCAACACTGTACATTGCTCCTCCATTTTCAGGTAGCACAGGAAAAAACCAATTTTTTGTTGAACAAGTTTAAGTAAAATTGAATATTTTGACATTTCCGAACAAACAGCAATGTACAACTAACAGATTCCGAGCCTGAGCTAAAAGTTTTATGTCTTGCCAATTGACAATATTCGAAATGAATCTGAGATGTATTTCATACTTTGCCGGTTTCTCATTAGGCATTCTATAGAATGCCTAGGCAATGTGTGAAATATGAATCATTTCATACATTGCCGGCTAGATTTAGGCATTGTATAGAATGCCTAGGCATTGTATAGAATGCCGGATTTCATACTTTGCCGGTAACATATACATAATTATAACTATTTAATAAAAAGTAACTAAAATAATTTTTTTTGTTGATCTAAGTAGGAGACTTAAATATTTTTTTATAATACATACTTGTTAAATTTTAGATCTAAAAGCATTGTGTTCAATACTTCTTCTTTTAACTATACTGAAATTGCTGTGTTTTCGTACTACGTGGAATAGGGACAGTTTTATTTCTTTCTAAAATTTATGCATTTATATAAATAGATGAGTTTCTGTAATAAATTGATATCAGATGCTTTTTATTTTATAAAATATATCAATTTTCAAAGCAATTTTAGAAACTTTATTGAAAAATCATTGTTAATTTTCACACGATTATGTATCAAATATTTCCTTTCAAATAAAATTGAATGGAAATGTAAAACTTTTTTAATTTGAAGAATAGAATTACTTCCAATAAAAATTCTGTGGCGTGTAACTAATCAAATTTACTTCCGCCATGGAAACAATAGAAATGTAGATAATGAAAAATACTGTCTGCAATATCAATTATATTAAAATACTACACACAAATTCATTTTAAGAATAACGTTTGATAACTATTTTCATATTTCATTGAAATAAATTAGTTTGTCTTTACTTTGTTTTAAAAGTGAAGAATTAAAAACCAGAACAAATTTTTCCTGTAGAATATCGTTACAGAATAAATTTGTGCTTGTATGGTTATGAATTATGAAAATATTATTGCATTCACAAATTTATGTTATTATAACATTAATCATTTCTAAATTTTAAAATATAACAAGTATTGGGTTGGCAAAGATATAATTTTGGATTTTTAATGTGGAATAAAACATTTTTTATACAGAAAAGGAATTTTAAATAATGAAATATCTTCTATTCTATTGAATACTTTTGTCCTTTTTTTGGCAACTTCATGATTTTGCGCTTATATAACTTCTGGTCCTAATCAGCAAATTCCCCCAAGTGACATTTAAGGTTTCCGTTTTTCAGAAATTTTTAGCATTTAAGAAGTTTTTTTAACATCGAAATAAATAATTATAATACGATGGAATAAGGTCAGAGCTGTACAGTGTAGGTGACTTAGTTTTCCAATAATTTCGTCCATGTTCAATTTGCTGTGTTAAGTGAATTTTTCAATCCATGCAAAACTCAAGTATTAAACTGCTTAAAGAATCCAAGACATTTTATGTGAATTTTAATTGTTGTGTGAACTACATTTAGCCTTTTTGTAATCTTTCACGAATACGATTCACTTATGGATTTCATTCTGTCATCATCAACTTCAGAAGGTGGACCAGAATGTTGTCTATCTTTAAGTGAAAAATCTACTCAACAAAATTTTTAAACGTGTTCTGACAACAGCGTTTTAAGTAATGAACAACATAGACTTCTCATATTTGTTTGGTAGCCTCAACTGCTTTCTTGAATTCATGAAAATAAAAAAGTAAAATTGTGTAAAAATGTTTATTTTTCCACTCCATGCTCAAATTTACCATAAACTTAACAGATGTGAACAAAAACACAAGGAATTTGTTTATATAGCAACCTAAAAGGATCAACTACTACATCTCAAACGAAAAAAGTTATTACATTGGTAAAAGAATAACAAAACAAACATAAGGCTATCTATTTTTGTAAAGTAAAATTATTTTCTTTCCAACCCAATACGTAGCTTTATGCTCCAGTCTGTGCTGAAAATCAATTAAGAAATATAGTACGTAAAATTAAATATGGATCGTACTGAATGAATGTTTTTAAATGAGAATCAGGACCATAATTAACATTGTTTAGCTCAGGGCTGACCAAACCACAGCCCGGGGCCCACATGTGGCCCAACTTGAATGATTTTGAGGTCCGCGAGATTCCTTACAACTTAACAAAATGCGAAGACATTTTAATTTATATTTATGTTTTATGTATCTTTTTTTTCAAATTAACTAAAATACTTGAAATTAAAAGTGTAGAATCCCTTCTAGAAGCATTGGTATGCTGCAAAAAACAAAATGATTTAAAAAATGATTAATGTGTTATCTGATGCGCGAGCCACGCAGAATCAATCAAGTTCAAGTGTAGTGTATGTCCTTCAAATTTAGACAAAAATAACAGCAACTGATCCCTTTGATAAATGCCAGATGACGTTTTTGTGGCACATGAACTTCACGATCTATGTCAAGAAATGGAACTCCGGAGGACTTAAAACATACCCTCAGTAGATTTCTCACCTCCACAAGTGTTATTTCTGTCGCAGTGCGGGCCACCCAGGGACCTATAGCTGAAATTAATGTTTCACCTATAGCCAATCAACAGAAAATATAACATATTTTTGGCCAAATTCATTCTACATTTATATTTATTTATTTATTCAACGCCCGTGCTTGGCGTCTTGACCATTTGACGCCGAGCCTCCCAGTATCAATTGACGCGTCGTTAGTCGAGTATTCATCGAGTCCAGCGTATTTGAGTAGGTAGTCGCTATCCGTTCTGGCATGCCTGCAGGTTGGTAGGAGGCTGGCCTCGTCAGCAGCCAGGTCATGGATGTATTTTTCCCTTAAAACTCATGTCCGGTGCTTCGGCGAAAACGGGCAACAACCTCGGCTCTCTCCAGGTGCCTCGGGGTAGGGCCCACAATGGCCAGGGTTTCCCTTGGCTGTCCAATACTCTTGATTTCTTGGGTCATGGCAGTACATTTGCCAATGTGTGTGGATATAATGATTTTTGCTCTTCTGAGGATCAAGTGGACTTCTGGTTGAGACAACCCGGCTTCCCCTGCTTGGCTTTTTTGGTCGGCTCTCTCATTGTCGGGAACCCCAACGATTCTACAAGGGGGATCATTCTACATGTGGAACTTTCGAGTTGAAAGAAGCGAAGATGCATGTTTGTTATAAAAGGGTTTATAATAATAAATGTGAACTAGCATTGTAAAACTTATAAACAACTATTTTAAAGTGCATTTAGATTTGTATCAATAATTCTAGTTTTGCATTGCTAATGGTTAGTGCTGTAAGCAATAATTTTTTATTTGTAAATATGATTTTTAAAACGAAATTAATTTAAAATATAAATCCATGAAAATATAAGGTTACGGCATATTTGACACCCGACATACCTACATAGAACGCATTTAATATTTTGCTGCTTGGGAGGGGGGATTATTTCCAAGATTTAATCCCATCTTTTAAAATTAGAGGAAAACACTTTTTTAACCGCTAGCTATACTAGTATAACACAAGATAAATCACATACATATTGGTTGGATGCCATAGAAAATGCTGTCAAATTGCCATTCGTAAAGAATGCAATCAATTAATAAGTCCGAACTATTAATTTCAGTGGTAAATTTACTAGAAATAAATGCCATTTACAAAGACGAAATAACATTTTGTATTTGTGAAGTACACAGTTTCAGAAATAATGTACGCATTTTTCGAATATTTATTTAAATATTTTCATCAATAAACAATGTCATGAAAATCACAACCCATAAGGGATTTACAGAAATAGAATTAATGCCTTATATTATTTCAAGCTATTGTTATATATTGATCCAATGGTCCTAACCCTTTTAGTGGCACTCGATTCGAATTCATGACACTACGGTTTTTAGTCCGTGACCATGACCAATAGGCTACCGATGTTTTTAGAAATCTATTTTCTGTGTAAATTAGGTGATAGGTATAATATCCTACATAAATCTACATTTAAAATATGGCGGTGTATTTTCCGTTTCTGTTTTATTTCGAATTCATCACAACTCGCAAAAAGCACTTTCTAAAGCAATGTTATGAATATTTACAATACTCTATGCGAGTTAATTACCATATAGCTTACGATATGTGATAACATATATCTGTGTTTATAAATTTCACATAATTTTTCGAAAATGGGAAGTTGATTTTCTGAATTCTTAGCGTAAGATTACATAAAAGCTGGTCGATCGTAAGCATAGAAAAATCATTATCTGTCTACAAACAAGGATGGTTTACGAAATATAGCAATAACGTTGTCCAGTACAGACTCAAACTGTGGTGACCATCCACAGATCCCGCCTGCAGATATTGCGACCAATGCAGGTCATGTCCGGCAATCCACATCGGTCAGCCGAATGATGAATCTGTACAGATCATTCTGCAGAAAACCACGTGACAAGCTCAGCGAAAGCGATGGTGCGGGCAGCCCCGATCATCCGGGGATTTACTCGCCCCTCTGTACCCCCTCCAGACGTAATAACCCCAACTCTCTCTCTTTCCAGGAAAATCCTGTTTGTAGGAAATCTTCGAAACCACCAACCGAGAGAAGAGAGGGGAATTCCCGAAAAAAAAAGGAAAATAAAAAGAAGCAGGGGGGAGGACGACTTCCCGACTTCCTTCCGTGTTTATGTGCGGTCTGTGGCTGCCCCGGGGCTTTTTTCTGTGGGGCTTCCGTGGAAAAACAGACGTCAATATACTCTTTTTCCCGTGTTTACATAAGCTCTTCTCGAACTAGGGGGGGGGAGGGACGTTGGAGAATGGAGTCACTTGAGCAAGGCACAAGCAACAATCCTTCCTCTACCCTTCGCTGAGGTTTTGTAAAGATGCTCGCTGCAAGAGTTGTTTTGTTGGGATATTTCTCTCTCTCTGGGATTTCGATAAGTTTCTTCAGCGGTGAATGAAATTGAAAGCAGGGGATCTGGATGGAATAGGAGAGAATAATGCCGTTGTTATTACTCTGCCCGAACAAGGCTGAAAGTATTCCATTTTATTATAGGGTGGATGATTCGAAGAAATTGTTACACGTGGTCAAAGCGCTCGGGAAAAACTGCTGCTGTGATTTCGTACAAGTATATTTTCACATGAATGTGAGAAAAATATTCTTGAAATTTCAATGCCTTAACGCGAAGAAATTCAGTTCAACTTCACACAGATTTTATTTATTAGTTAAATATAAGCCATCAAATTCAGAAGTTTGAAAATAAAGGTAGATTCATCTCAGACATATTGTTGAAAAAAAATTATAATTGCATTTTTCGGAATTGACTATAATACTTACAACGCAATTGGAGTATATATTATGTTTTTAATTACTTAATTGTCTCATTCAAACGATGGCGGAAAAATACAGAAGGCTTGGAGTTTTAATTAATATTTTTGTATAACAGCAAAAAAAAAAAAATACATAAATAAATAAATAATTGGTTAGTTAGGTATGCCTTAAAAGATTTTTTTTTAGTTTTATATTTTGTAGCCATTAATTATCTATCATCCTAGCTAGCCAGATTCGTTTCCAAATTACCAGTGACGGTCTTATACGAATATCAGGATCGATAGAAAACTAGGATTCCCAGTTTGCCAAAACTTTATTCAGTGTAAAATGATTCGAGATTCCGCAAGTGGCCAAGGTGACGAAAAGTCAGGGTCTTTCCCTCGCTTTTGCCAAGACGCGAGTTCGAGTCTCGATGCCATTGAAGACTCTCTGTGTTGAGGAGATGATGCAAATTAAATTTGTCCAGGTTTAAAGTCCTCCCATGACCGCTGTAGCCAAGTGGTCAAGGCATCCGATCGTGACTAGCGTGTCATGAGTTAGAGCCCAGTACCACTGAAGACCCGCCGTGTAGGGGCGCGATGCAAGTTAAATCTGTCGAGAGCTCAAACGTCCTCCCATTGGTGTGATGTGGTAGTTAGGAGAGTGGGGTGCCAGCTCAGATGTCATCCGCGTCACTTGATAATGGTTCAAAATTACGCGGTCCGTCGCCAAAAGCTCTCGTGTATAGCTGAACACAGTGCGACGTTAATAATCACTCACTCACTGTCCTCCCGTTAACGAGGTGTAACCCCTGGATTCCATATGGAGGTTGCATATGATTCCAGCCCATATGTAATTCCTGGATCCCATACGTAATCCCCTGGATTCCATATGAAGGTTACATATGGTGCCAGTGCATATGTAACCCCCAGCCTCACTGGATCGTAGTTCAAAGTTATGTCTCAAAGTATATCTTAAATATCAAAAATGTGTTGTAAGAATTTGTTTATTTGTATGATTACCATTTCTTATTTTTCCTCCATGACTGTGACTAAGAACTATGAAATCCGTTCTTTAAAGTATACTGCAGAGCTTTATTTTAACATTAACTCTGATATAATACAATTTTCTCTCAGGTTTAAATAAGAGAATAATTTATATTTTATTGATCTATTTTTATTTTTTATATCAAGGAAAATTTATTTTTGAACTCATTCAATTGCGTTAGTATATTGCATCAGGATTCAAAAATTAAGGATATATAAGGTACGAATACAAGCAGCTAAAGGAGAGAAAAAAATATAAACTCTACGGCTGTTTAAAGAACAACATTGAATATAATAAATTTTTATAACAACTGATATGATAAGAAATAAATTCGAACAAATATTTTATGTAATAGTGTAATAGTTTATCTTACGTAACATTCATGGATGAAACACCTTAAGGAAGTAATTTATCCTTATACAAAAACCCCTTTTCTAACTTCAACTGAGCATTTGAGGTTCCTTTTAATGAAGTATTTATTCATTTCTTACTTTTTGAGTAGAATTATTTTCATTGTTTAAAAACAAATACAGTAGAACGTCGTTTATCCGAATCAATTGGGACCAGACACCGTTCGGATACGTGACTGTTCGGAGAACCGTAAACCGAATGTGATCCATGCAGTATATGAAACCGGACACTATACGAATATTGAAAACCATCACATGCGGGAAACGTGTTTGAAGAAAAAGCAAAATAGGTACAAAATGTCGCAATTTTACCTTGATTGTGGAAAATAATTATTTATTTTTCGCGGCGCCATTCTACACCTTCGTTTTTTCGTTGCTATGTCTCTGATTCTCTTGAGAAGCAGTAGTTGAGTAGGACAGCATTCGGATTGTTGTTCGTACCACTCCATAGCTGTCTCTAACGCAGAAACGCGTCAGCAGTTGATGGACCCTTGCTACTTTCGTTGTTGTTGTTGTCCTCCTCTTCATCCGTTTCATCGTCGACAAGGTCGGATTCTTCTTGCACGGGTGTTATAATTTCGTCATCATTTAATATTTGAAATCCACAGTCATCTGCATAGCATGTCATGCAGATTTCTGCATCTTCTTCATCGCATTCTTGAAATCTTGGGATCGATTGGACAAAGTCGGTAATCTCCTCTCTGTGGTCGTCATTGATGTCTTTTTCGCCTTCTATATCTGGACACAGCTTATTTCTTCCATGTATTTTTCAGGCTTTGTCTTTCTAGCGAGTCCCTCACTTCGGCTAAAATGTAGCAGGCATCCTTCATATTAAGCCTTTTAGTAAAAGCAGCAACACTTTCTGTTCGAAAACGTATTCATATACAGTACATGTAGTTGACAAAAAAAAACTGGTTCGGATATTTGACGTTCTACTGTACACTTAAATACGCTTAAAGGGAAATAATGCTGATGAGCCGACAAACTAATACATATTTTCCTCTTTTTTTCTCTTAATGCTAACTCTTAACACTAATCACTTAACACGAAAAGATTTTCCTTCTGAGAATGAACAAATTACGAAAAACTCCAGACACTTAATGAAATGTTTGAGAGATTTTCTGTATTATTGGACTGCCCTATTATATCATCGGAAGAATTCGTTGCAGAAGATGACGATAATATGTATACAGCCGCAATTATGGCAGACAAAGACATTTTGGAGTTTGTTCAAAGCTCAAAAAATATCATTGGTGTAGATTCCACTACGAAAATGAAAGGAATAATGCAGCTTCTGTTCCCACGTCATCCGAAATGAAAAACATCATGAAAACAGTTGCGTAACGTACACCCCAACACCCCCACATCGAGAGGGGATAGGGGAGGATTCTAGACGGCCCCCACAACCTGGCTGACACTAAATATGTATTTGGGCTTGAGGACGAAAACCTGACTTTGTAGGGGGGCCCTTATTCTCTCTGTTACGCCACTGCTTGAAAAGTATGCTCAGTTGCTTAGACGCACAGTCCAATAAGAAATGAATAAAAAAAAGGAACGATGCCGAACAATTTGTCTACAGTTTGATACTAAAAAAAATGCAAAAAATATATCAGATTATTTTCGGTAAAACTCATTAAATGTTTTGTTTTTCACAAAACTTGGAAATTCAGTATTAAATTTCATTTTTTGTGAAAGTTTTTGTTTCATTGATTTTTATTAAATATATACATATATTTAATAAAATCTATGTAAATGAAATGTATAATAAAATCAATTTTCTGGAATGTATACTTTTTTGGCACTATCCCTTAATAAGAAATTCTTTTAACATGAAAAATTATTTCAGTCCCTTCAGTTTCGTGTTAAACGGTTTTTACTGTAATATCAAGTATCCATATAAAATAAATAATTTTCTTTCTACTTTCAATTGCCTGAATATGACACAAAACAAAAAACAAAAAGAAAAGAAAAGAGGGAATCGAGGGCAAAAAGAAGAAGGAAATGCCGATAGGATCAATGGGCTTATCCAAACACTAAAACTTTCCAAAACGTCACAACACTCCAACAACTTCATTTGACGAATCCAACGAAGAAATAACTCGCACACACTCCCCCCCCCTCACTCTTTTTCACATTTTTTTGATAATTCTTACATCTGTTTCATACCCTCGTGACATTTGTGAGCCCTTTACCCCTTAAGTACATCACCGTAAAGAAAAGATTACAGGACGAGGCCAGCAGAAAAACTCTTAAAAGCTTACACGCACCGAAAAAAGAAGAAAGAAATCTACCCCAATATTCTGACTAAGACGAGATCAGCAAAGTTCTCTTTGCGATGACCCTATCATACCTTGTCGAGTTTCCTCGTTATCTACATTCTTCTGTAGCACCCTATCCTCGTAATATCCCTCAACCCCCAAAGGGTGTAAAAAATGACGTGTGTGTTATCGAAATGTTATCGGCACGCTTCGACAGCCCCTCCACCCCCTTAAGACACGTTGACTCTTCCTGGAATAGAAAAAGAGACCAAGACCAAAGGGTCTTCTTATCGCTCATGCCGTGACGTCAAACGTGCGTGTTGGAGAAGCCCTCTTCATGCAACGAACAAAAGTTTTGAAGATGAAGAGGGAGAGAATCAAGTGAAAAAAAATGAAAGACCCCCCACTCCAACCCCTCTTTCTCACTCCCTTCCCTTGGCTTTCTAGATAGAGTTCCTTTGGTTGCCAAATCAGCTGTGTGAAATTCTTAAATTTTTACCCTTTCTTGGCGAGATTCCGGGACTCAGGGAATGAAGAGATACGTACTGAAGGCTTGGGTTTCTTAAAAATGCCGACGTGGGAATGGAAGATGTATGGAATATGGATGTGCAGAAATGGAACTGTGAAGTTTTCTTGAGAGATCTGTTTCAGGTGATAAGCGCTTCGACTGAGCATTGATGTAGGACTTTAAATTCCTATATATAGTCGCAAGATTCTAGTGTCATCAGATACAGTATTAGTTTGAAGGCAATTATATACTATAAAACGCAATAGAGTTTTCTAAACGAAATACAAAATACTGAAGAAGATAAAAAATTTTATTTAAGAGTTAGTTGTAAGGAATTATTATTCCTTCTTCCCTCTAACCCAGCTAGATGTGTAGGAGGAACTAAATGATAAGACGACATGATGAACTTTAATTATTTATTTATCTCTATATTTAACACAGGCACAAATAACACTCTTATTAAGATAAATTTGATCTATTACAGCGCGAAGGTGAGACAAGATAGCGCGGGGATAATATATACGCTCATGAGAATCTATCCTTACGATAACTTATACAAAGCTTGATTTAAGAAGTGCGTTAATAATTTAACTCTCTAATTTCTATTTGAACTAAGATTACAGTACCTGAATTCTTGCAATCATTTAAACTATTCGAGGTGGCTTTGAACACTAATCGTTGACTTAAGCACTTCTTCAAGCTTCCAACTTCACGCGTCGTACACTGTTTACGTATACGAATAACTGTCAATTCACTTCGCATCCGAGCTATCCTCACTTCACAAATCTTCAATTCTCACTTCACTAACTCTTAAAACTCGCAAATACAGAATATATATATACATTAAACTTAATTTGCATAATCACGTTTTCCTGTCCTCGGTGAAAGTTGGTTGAAAGAATGCTTGCCCTATAGCAGGGGTGGGCAGAATTTTCCAGGGTACGGGCTACTTCTAATTTTATCAAGGTGATGCGGTCCACCCAGTGGCGTAGGTGTAGTGAGCTGAAAGAAAGTATACAATATGGTCGGACCTCCATTTTGCGAACCTCTATTTTACGAATTTCTCTATTTCGCGAACGTTTTCCTGGAACCAAGAACATTTTACGATTTTCTTCGTAAAATAGCCACCAAATAGAGAAGTGCATTTTCTATTCAACGAAATTTTCTCTTATGATTCGATATTTTTTCCCTGTATTTTTTAAAATACCGTATTTACTCGAATCTAAGCCGTACATTTTTGTCAATGTTAAAATGCTACTGAAAATAGGGCATAGCTTAGAATCGAAGGGGGAAAAATGTGGTGGATGGGTTATTTAGAGTAATTACAGCTTCACGCATGTATTTAAAAGTAAATAATGATAAAATAACTATAATTATTCACTTCTTATTGGTTTTCTTTTTAAATTTATTTTAATTTCGTGAAATTGGATAGCGACAAACCATTTTAGACTATTTTTCAATTTTCCCAAAATCTTGTTGAAAATTTGGGGCGCGACTTAGAATCGATGGCGGCTTAGGTTCTAATAAATACGGTATTTCTAGACCTTCGTATGATGGAATGATTATTAGGTCTTAGTAAAGTCGGTCACCCCAAAATATCTTGGTGGTCCACCGGTCGATCGCGATCGACTTAATGCCCACCCCGGCCTTAAAGGAATCCCCAAGGAGTTAGTGAAAGGACGCGTATAGATCCGTCATAGAAGAACTTCAACCATAAATAAAAAATCTACATTACATTTTTTCGTTCAATGTTTCTCAAAAAATACTCTAATAGATTATCTTATTTAACTATCGAGAGATTTGGCTTTTCATTAACGTCGAACATTGAATCAGCGCGAGGACGATTGGTGATAAACCTCTTAATTCAGGGCCTCCAATCAAGTGACAAAGACGACACAAGTAGAGACGTCTTAAAGCATGGACCAACTGGGCCCGGGCGCAGGGCCTCGAGCCACAATGGGGGCTTCGCCTCGTTCTTGACTCAACCCAAATGAGAATATTACTCGAATAATTTCAACAGTCACACGTTATTTCCAGTTGTATTCTCCAAAAGAACTAGGAATTTTGGAGCTTAAGTCTGCTGGTTATATGTGATGACCATCGTTCATGTATAGGCCTAGGTCTACCATCATACACCACCATGACCCAGTCAGTCAAAAGGTGGCAGTCGGTCGAGCGGATTTGTGCGATTGCAAGTCATGCACATTTATTTGTATCCGATTATTGTTCGTACGAGTATTTAACAAAGTATGTGCTGCCTACTTTTAAGGGGTCATAGGTGAGGCCTACATTTGTGTAGGGGCCCAGGGCCTCAAGAAGTCTTGACGCCCCTGGAAACCTGATTTGGCATCTCAGTAACCAAACTTTTTCTCTGCTCTACATGACAGTTATTTAGCGGTTCCAAGACTTGAGAGCCCACACGAGGTCGCAACCATTACACTCGGGTACCTTGGCCATAATTTAACTCTTTCTGCTATCTTTGCTAATATATTTTTATCCAAAGTTAATCTTTAATTCAATTTTTTAATCTTCTAAAGCAAATTTGTAAACACATAGTAGTATAGTTAATTGCTAAAAAAGTACGAGAAAATAATATCTTAGCACAATAAATTCTGCACAGCAGGATGCTCTTTCCTTTTTCTTGAGAAATATCCGTCTATTGGCTGATGAGCTAATGCTATACGGAATGTTAGTTGGTCTAAACTTCTGTTTCTTTGTTCACGTGGCACAGTATGAAATCATTTATGACGGCATGGTCAAAAGGTAAATAAAAAACACGATGCCACCATTTTGCAGATCTTCTTCTTTGGTATCTTTCTGTTCTTTGATCAAAGCGATCAACCCTTCCCATGACATCGCTGTATACAGCGACAGCCTTTGGACAAGCAAGGTACTTCTTTTTTAGTACCACCTTTTTTTTGTCTGATTTACAGGTGTCATAATCGCTGGATTATGTACAGTAGCACAAAACTGAAGCGGGAATTAGTTTTCCCATAGTTATAATAGAGAGGCCAATATATTATAATAGGTTTTGTGCACTTTCCACAGGTGTATTTTGTAAGATTATGTACATGGGAAGTAATATCTTCCTAAGGCCCACGAAAGGGTTAAAGAATCTCTCGAGATAGCCCGCATCAGAGTGCATTTATATATTTCACCATACCTTTTTTCAAACATAGAACAAGTTTTCCTGTTTGTGGAAAGAACGCAACTAATTATTACAGTATTAATTACTCATACCAGATGGGCAAAAAACCCGTATCAACTTTAAAAGTTTATAAGACCTGAAAAATAAAACAAAATAAAAAAATGTTTGCAGTTTTAGCATCGATAAGTCATTGGATTTTTTAAGATAAGGAAAAAGAACCAGCCGACAGATGGCGCTTGTACAAACGACTGAGTTGGAAATATGCAAATGAGACAGGTGATTACAAATAATGATACTCCTGATCTAGATCTAATTCTCCGTTGCATGCCAACTAAATGAGCATGGATGCTGAGCGAGAAAGGCAAAGCTTTGTTGGTGAAGCTGTTTTTTATGAACAAGGAATCAGCGACTGTTGCATCGCGTAAATTCCGACTTCAGAAAATTGTGAAGACTGGAAAAAGGACTTCAACAGTGGTACGCCTCATAAAGCTTGCTCAGCGATTTGAGGAAACTGAATCGCTCGAGGATCGAGTAAGATCCGGACGACTAAGTCTAAGAATCATTAGCAAACGTTGCAAGTTAACGTGGCATCCTCGGTCTCCAGGTCTGACTCCAGTAGACTTTTGGCTATGGGGATTTTAAAATTCCCGGGTGTATTAATCCCGTCCATCCAATCAGGTGGAATTGAAAGATGCAATCCACCGAGCGCTGTCATGTATACAGGCGGACATTTTGCGCTCTGTCGTTGCTGGATTTCTGACACGCTTGGAATGTGTCATCCCTTGTGGTGGTGGGTATGCGGAAAACATACTGCTGTAATAAATGATTTGATAACGTTACTTCAGTTGTTTGCGAGTCCTTTCTTCCACTTATGTATGAAACGCCACCTATCGGGTGTTTTTGATTTTCTTTCATCTTTTTCTTATCTTAAAAATAAGCCTGTGACTTATCGATGTTAAACCTGCAAACCGTTTTTTATTTTGTTTAATTTTCTGGGTTATATAAATTTTTAAAGTTTTTGCGGACTTTTTTGCCCACCCGGTATTTGTATGACGGGATAACTATAATATATAACATATGCAGAAATCTTATGATGCATGAGTTTACAAAAGAGTATATACACAATAATACAGCTCTAAATCGTATTGAAACTCGTAGATAGACCGTGTACATGGCCAAATATGAATTCCTAAACGAGTATATGTGTAGTATTCATATACTTGATTAAATTTTATATGTCCAGCCATTCCTCAAATTGAAATAATATCGTTTCAATTAGGATACAGTCTTTCTAATCAAAAGTCTAATGGTTGGAAATGCGAAGATTTATAGATTTTATAATTTCAGCTTAAATGTATTTGAATTCAATAAAGTCGAGGGAAAGTTCTAACACACATTCAATATCTGATTTTAACTAAACATTAATTTGTCTGAGTCGGTAGAAGTTATTGGCTATAAATATTGAGGACATTTTGGGTTCCAAATTTTTGGAGTTTAATGAACAGAGATGACATAAATTTCAACAAGATGATTATAATTTTTTTTATTGTAGTGATTCGTGAATACCAAGACGTGCTCTTAATAAAAGAATTTTGTTACAAAAGATAGAATATTACGATCTGATTTATTTAATTGTAGGCACATTACCTTTTCTATCAAGTCAGCCGCAATCAATTCATTTAGGAACCATAATCAGAGATCGAATATAACTTCTAGGCTGATATGTGTTTTTTAAATTTTGTCATGTTCACAAGAAGGATTTTTATCTTACAAATCCTTCTTGAGCTTTTGTAACATTTGTAGATTTTGTAGCTTTTTTGTTACATTAATATAAATATAGTAAATTAAATAAATTAAAGTAGCACAGACCTAATTTTTTTTCAAACATTGTTCAGTAATAAAGGCGCTATGATTCTAAGATAATAATATTATAACCATAGTTATATGGTAAATTACACAGTATTCGAAAAAGTTGATCTTTTAGATTCTGTTGATAAATATCATTCCAAAAAAGGCCTACCGTTGGATGTAATTCTTGGTGCTGCTGGCAGTCAGGTGATTTTATTTTTATCGAAAAATTAAAAAATAACTAAAATACATTGATATGAAAGTACTTCATGTGTATGATTGTAATACATTTGTTGTCGATATTGATGATCAAACTGTGCATGGCTTTTGGATCACACGTTTCCTCTTTTCTTGATATAATTGACAAATATAGTCGGTTTTACTCCCTTTCTGAAGATTGTAACGATATCATCTATAAAAGCCAGTAACAACCTCCGCACCATGGTGATCATTTTGTTGTAGTGGTTAAATTACTCGGTTTCGGATCCAAATATCCCGGGTTCTGTCCCGGGATCCGGATAAGAGTGCGACGTCATTTGGTGACCCGGACGTGATCAGAAGGTTGCGCGTTCAGATCACGCCTGGGTCACCAGTTTGCAGATGAGTTAGTCACGAATAATGTATGGGATGAATAAAATATTATTTAAAATTGATTCATCCTTTTAAAGTGATTAAAAATAACAGAAGATAAATATTTTCGACCGTAAGCTTTTTATTGATGTTCTTACATCAGCTGCAATATCAACAACTCTTTTGTTGCCAAATCAGAAAAACTAAATTTACAAAAACAAAGATAATATATAAATACAGATGCAACAAGGTAAACATTTATATATTACTGTATTTTATCCCTGTCAATGTCAATGTATAAGACAATGAAGAAGAAATGCTGCAGATTTTTCAGTGGTTTTTGTGAAACAAACTAATGGCAACTCGATTTGTCTTCCAAATAATCATTCAGAGGATTCGTACTTTTCTTTCTTACATCTCGCATCTTTTTCTCGTAGCAGTGCATAGTTCAATGGACAAATGTCTTCTCTCACATTCCCATAAAAAACAGGAGAAGAGGCCGCCTTTCTCTATTGTACTCTGCATTGGCTGTAGGGATCCTGAAAAACGTTTTCCCGGAACCCAATCGTTCACGTCGAACTGTAGAAGAAGGACCAATGGGAGAAAAATGTTGCACTTTAAAACTTCTTCAATTTCTCTAATACTCAGTTTGGAAAAGAGGGGTGAAAAAGATAGAAAAAAAAGAGAGAATTCCCTTCAAACTTATCTCTCCCCCCTTTTTCCTTCTATCCCAGAAGAAGAAAAGTGGGTCAAGCCTTGGAAAAAGTACGCTGGAAACGGAAACGTTAAAGAAAGTGGAAGATTTTTCCTGAGAATTCTGGTTTGCGACTTTTATTTTTCTGTTTTACATGGTACTAGAGAACAGCCTTGTTATCAGGTGTGAGAAGAAGATATAAAGAAATTCTGGAAGAGGATTGCAAGTTTTTGACGTTTTCCGCTTCATTTTTAGAGAGACTGAAAAAGAAAGAAAAAAAAAGAACGCGATTGATGCGAATAGAACGAAATGCTCTTCAGATATAGATTATGTCATTTTGCAGGAAGAATCGTGGTTTCTGGAATTGCCGTGCGAGAGGAACGAATCAGTCATGGCGCTTAAAGAAACTGTCATTTTTTCTGTCTTGATTTCCAAGGTGGAAAGTTACAATTACTGTTCTTTTAAAGAAAAGTTATTCCTATTTGATAGTTCTATAATAATGCTACATAGTAATAGCCATTACCCTCCCGATTTTCAGG
Organism: Trichonephila clavata; assembly: GCA_019973975.1. Classification (NCBI taxonomy): domain Eukaryota; kingdom Metazoa; phylum Arthropoda; class Arachnida; order Araneae; family Nephilidae; genus Trichonephila; species Trichonephila clavata. The sequence goes on along the minus strand of BMAO01003357.1, from coordinate 199,321 downwards.
GTATTTTATGAAGTTGTATGACCATGTATATATATTGTTTTTAAGTTATTGATGGCAAAATCCTAGTATTAAGCATTCTTTCTTCCTACCTCTCAGTGGCTCGACAGCCCAGGGTGGGCCTTAACCTTCCCAAGAAGCCTTTTCTAGGCTAACCTTCTTAGCATTAAGCATTCTATTGTATTGAAAAACATTCTTATACCCTTACCCTCTTGATTGAAAAAGGACAATCCAATATTCATATTTTACTCCCCACAAACCAAAACCCTCGGATTCAATTTCCGCAAAACTCATCTTAATTGGATCTCTATTCTATATGCAAAATATGTTAACCAAATTTCAAGCCTGTAGGTCTAATTGCTAAAAAACGGAAATTTTATTTTAAGGAAATGACCCCATAACTCCTTAAGGAATTCCTCCTTGGGACTCAATTTCTGCAAAACTTGTTCTTAGAGGATCTCCGCTGAGCAAAACAAACATGCTAACCAAATTTCAAGGCTGTGGTATAATAGTTCAGAAATGAAACTTTTAAATCCATATCGACCCGTATTAAATAAGTAAACATTTAAAAGAACCGCGTCGTTATCTAGTTCTTTTCTTTTATTAAAACTGTTGCCATTCACGACAAGATATGTTCATTATTAAACATCATTTATTATAAAAAATAAATGAAACACACACGATGACGTCACTGTTTACGATTAATTCAGACTGCGTGTGGAATTCAAGCAAGCAACACCCCGTAAGCCCTGAAATCTCGTTTGGAAGCCAATTTCCACAAAAGTCATTCTTAGCGGATCTCTACTCAACAAAAGAAATATGTGCAGCAAATTTCAAGTCAGTATATCTAATATTTTCGGAGATCTTCTGATGAGTAAGTGAGAGAGTCTTTCTTTCTTCTACATTTTCACACAGATATCTTACTTGGTATTATTTTTCTGGATAATAATTTATGAGACTCAGATAAAATTTGAATTATGTTGGAATAATTAATTTCTGAACTGATAAAATGATATATATCGTGTCTTAAAATCCAAAGAACCACCAAGTAATTTCTATTCTTTTAATTCAAGTAATGAGAAGTATTAATGAGAATCCACAAATAATGAGGAACTTGAATTTCACTTCGGTTGAGTTCGTGTTAAAATTCAAGTAGAATCCAGACGCTTCGTGATTCATATACGTCTGGAGAAATATAAGGTAATTCAGTGGGGGTATGGAAATGTGAAGATTGATTTGCAAAATAAAGTACCTACCTCATTATCAGACTGTAAAATCAAAATAATAAGATTCGTAACCGTTTGTAAATTCTGGAGAGAGTTGATCTAACTAGTTAAGTTCTGGAAAATTAAGGGGAGAAAGAAGAAAACCTTCTTTGGTCATATTTGATAATAAGACACGAATATACAGTATAATCTATATTGGGGAGTTGCGTTAGTAACACTATGATATAATCAGAGAAGTAAAATTAAATTTCTTCGTCTATGTTTCTACTCTTAGAGCAGTGTTTCTCAAACTGTGAGACGCGACCCTTAGGGGGGCATGATAACTCTACGAGGGGGGGGGAGGGGCATATTGAAAAGTCGAAAATAAAAGATTATTTAAAAAAAATATTAATTTACTGAAAGTTAACAAACAAAATACATTCCGACGTAATAAAAAATAAATACATTTATACACTGACATACACTCAAGAGCCAAAACATTATGACCACCTGCCAATAACGAGTTGGCCCAACTTTGGCACGCAACACAGCTTCAACCCGCCTTGGCATGGATGCCACAAGTCCTTGGTAGATGGCCGGAGACAGATTGTACCAGATGTTTAAGCAACGGTCCCGCAAATCCGAGATATTGCGAATTGGTGGTCTTTGAACTCTGAGCTGCCGTCCCATGACATCCCAAATGTGTTCTATCGGATTGAGATCCGGTGAGTTAGGCGGGCAGGACATTAACTGGAATTCAGCATCATGTTCCTGGAACCACTCCAACACAATTTTAGCCTTGTGACACGGGGAGTTGTCCTGTTGGAACATTCCATTTCCAGCTGGAAAAACAGAGGCCATGTAAGAGTGCAACTGGTCGGTAATGATGTTCAGATACCCTGTAGCATTCATGGTCTGCTCTACTACAACCACGGGTCCCAGAGACGCCCAAGAGTACGTTCACCAATGCATAATACCGCCACCACCGGCCTGTGTATGACCTGCTGTACGTTGAGGGAGCAACTGCTCGCCTGGAAGACGGCGTATCCTGACACGGACACTGGCGTGATGAATGACAAACCTTGATTCATCTGACCAGACAACTCTCTCCCACTGATCCATGGGCCAGTTGCGATGTTCCCGGTCCCAGCGCAGGCGCAGTTGGCGATGACGCTTGGTCAGCAAAGGTACACGAGGGGGACGTATGCTGCTTAACCCCATATCCAACAGTGTCCGCTGAACAGTGTGCTCCGATACTATTCTACTTCGCCCTGCATTGTATTGGGCTGTCAGCTGAGCCACTGTTTGGCTCTGGTTTTGCTTCACCATGCGAGACAGTCTCCGACGACCTTTTTCTTTGATAGGGTGTGGACGTCCAACACCATGTCGTTTACTGCTGGTTTCACCGTCATTCATCCACTTTGCATAAGTACTAACAACTGTAGATCGCGAACAACCCACGAGTCGTGCAGTTTAGGAAATACTTGTTCCGAGCCTTCGATTCATTACAATCTACCCTCTATCAAAGTCGCTTAGATCCGCAGCCTTTCCCATCACACACAGAAGTAAGTGAAAGAATGATTCTTCAGACTCTCCAGCACCAGTTAAATACCACTTCCACCTGATCACGTGCCTTCCACGTCATCCAGGCGAGTTCATTGCAAAATGTAGGGTGGTCATAATGTTTTGGCTCTTGAGTGTATTACACTAATAAATGTGTCAGTACTGCACAATGTATTTTACAATTGTTTTCACAGTATTCAATTAAGAACATGGGTTTGACATATATATAAAATTATATACAAAAATTAACAATTATCTTGGTAATTTGTATGGTTTATAATTAATCCCTTAAATGCCGATTTAAAGTTACGCGATTCGCTCCCCAATCTCACCGTTTTCCACGTTGGCACGCGTATGTGATGTACTGGAGGGAAGGGAGGGAGAAAAGGAATAAATAAAAGAACTCTGCTGAAATAAGTAAATTCTTTGAAAACACTGTCAGGGTCCTTTTATTGCATTTTAAAGCCTTCGGGATTATTTTATGGATAGAAGTGCACAGAGAGAGAGAAAATATCGTATTTCGGAAAGACGTATATGCACGTTCTGGGCAATTAACGCCTTGGACGAGCGAAACATATATATACGCCAGTGGGACTTGAAAAGCAAAACTCATATTGTAGCTTTTTTTAGCGTCAAAGTATAGTATTACTGAATTCAATACATTGTTATTGTACGGAAGTAAGGAAGGATGAAAATTATGATTGAATATTGTGTCGTAAGTATTGTAAGTTTGAGAAGCACTCTCTTAGAGGAAACTAGTGCATAAAATTTATTAATATTTTAAAAACAATACTTATTATTACACGATATTCATAACTTAAAACTCCTTGTCCGAATTCATAGAAATTCCTCATCATAATGAATGCAACATTGTACGAATGATTTTACTGTATCAGAAATGCCAAAATTTGTATGTCTGGATAAGTATAGATTAGTGGAGCCGTATCTGAATACTTCTTGGGAAATTTAAGATGCACTACAGCTAAAATATTCCTAGAAACTAAGGATTTAGAGATCATGTTTAATAAAGGTTGACTAAAAAATATTACATAGCCGAATAATCACTAAGTGGTGAAAGAGGATTCAAATATGAACGATAGGGGAAGGACATAGAAAGACTTATGCCTTTGATCAGCCACTTTAAATCTTTCATCATTTACTTCATTAATCATTGTTTGGAGCTTATATAATATCATCAATTTCACTTTAAGCAACTCTCATTATCCTTATATGGCTATATATAAACTTCACACTGTGAAGCTGCATGAAGGCTGTTGGTTACCGGACCTAGCAATTTCTAATTTCCATCAAGTGACGAGAACGGCACCTGTTTTTTCACTCAACCCACAAACTTCTATACGACGCCAACGTCAGGATTTTGACCCTCACGGTAGATTTCATGCATCAAATTCTCTACAAGGCGGGCCTTCAGTGGTACCATGTGGCCGCAGTAGCCTAGTGTTTATAGTCATGAACTCGTGTTCGGCGTGCAGCGGGTTCGAGTCCCGGTACCACCGAAAACCCTTTGTGTAGAAAGGGCTGATGTGTAGTGGCATAGTGTATAGTTTTAAAAGGGAAAGGGGGTGCCATCCTCGTCACTTGATCGAGGCTCAAAATTATGAGGTCCATCGCTAATAGCCCTCTTGTTACTTTGCAGTGCAAAGTTAATATAACTCTCCCTCTCATTGAGTGACATCATTTCTAGAATTTACTTTTTGGCAACGTTGTCCAAGTATTTTTGACCGTAAACACCTGTTTTGGATTACACTTAGTTCCTATCGACTAAGTAGATATTAAGCCCGTCCGCCCTTGCTATACTGCTTTTTGCCAGTGGGGTTTCGGATTGGTATTTTTAACTTTGCAGACCTTGTACATTCCCCAGGAGCTGGTATCATTTTTAGTGCGACACCGTATAGATGACACCAATTTCCACAGGCAATTTTGATGCCCATTTTCCTCCACAGATTGAAGCTCCAGAGATCTGATGATGTGAACTTTTTCTAGGAACTTAATTTTGCCGAGAGCAGCCAAGCCAAACATACAATCTAGGGATCTTTTATAAGCCGCATAATCATACGACATGGACACTGTCGATTTTCTACATTATGAAAATCCACCAACTTCGGCTGGGAATTAACCCTAGGGGCAGAAGGCCAACGACAAATCAACTTCGCCACCCAGCAGGCTATCTGCTATACATATCTACTAGGTTTCACATATACTTACTAACACACTTATTACAGCTATCTACTAGATTTCAAATATACACTTAAGTACCTTCTATATTTATCTACTAGATTTCAAATACTTGTTTCTGAATATTATACTTGTCTTCTATATTCCTTATAAACCTTTCAGCGCCTACTGTACCATTTATTTACTATATTTCAAATACATCAGCACTTACTATATATACCCATCTATTAGATTTCTAAATATACTTATCATCCGATGAAATTCATACGCACAGAGTGGTATTACATTTATAGTAATGTAGATAATGGTTTTATATAGGGTATCACAAAAATAGACCCCTGGTTTAGAATATTTATTGAGTAGCCAGAAAAAAAAAACCTCTTAATTTTTATTCGAAAAATTTTTACTGTATTGTGTCACATATTCATGATAAATATTAATTCCAAAGCAACTTTTTTGTTTACATCCATTTACGGGAAATTTTTTCTTTGAGGGTACAAAGTAACTGTTATTAGTTATATGTTCTCACTAATGTATCAAATGAAAACAAATTGTTTAATTTACAAACAGGTAATAAAACCACACATTCTTTTCGTTTCTACGAAATTAGTAAAATGTCGTACTTCAAGGTTCCAAAATTTTTATCAATTTAATTTAATAATATTTATTAGTCATATATTATCGATAATGAATCAAATGAAAACAAATTGTTTAATTTACGAACAACTAATAAAAGACGCTTATTCTATTCGCTTAAACCAAAAGAGTAGACTACGATACACTTAGCGGTTCCAAAATCTGTACCATACCTTCTAAATATATCCGACGTTAATAGATATTAAAAGCGCTCTCAAATTATTAAAATAAATCATCTTTGAAATTCTTACAGCGGAAGACTGCCACTAGGTAATCATTAATTAAAAATCTGTATTTCTGAATCTCGAGTAAAATCTACAATGCATTTGCCTATTAAATATTAAATGTAAAATATTCACCCTTATTGAATATTTATTACCCATTAATGAAGTATCACAACTTCATTTACCCCCGTGTTATTGAATAATTCTTCACGTTGTATCTGCAGGGTTTCGTAGGTACAATGTTATCATTTAAAATTCTATCTTAAAGATTTGCTAATCTTTCGAATTTTATGAATAAAATCCTCGTGAAATCGTAGTAACTGAAACATAAGCCACTTTCGACAACGTGCTGTATATTTTTAAAATCGAATTCAGACGAAGCGAGATATATTTCGTAATTGTTTGGGTTTGTTTAATTTTGTAGCAAATTTTGATATTTATCTCTGGTGAACAATTCAATGCTGGCTTACTTTTAATTTGTTTTTGTTTTATTTTTATTACTGATCCAGACAGACATTTTTATTAAATTTTCTTTTTCTTCGGAGCTGTTGTTTATTGCTTGCTTTTCTTTATGTTATAATTTATATTGTTCGCTCATACGCATTTTTTACTTTACATTTTTTAAAAGTTATCTTATTGTAAATAATCTAATACATAAAATTCTCCTGTCACAGTCCTTATGAAATTTTGTGCGTATATTCAGTAGGTCTGAGAATAGGACGTAAACTATTTTTCATTCCGATATTGCAATTAGTTGAAAAGATATTAATTAAAAACCTTAAAACGCCTAATTGTTTTACTCCTGCGGGTTGTTTACTTGGCAGAACTTCCATTCCGTTTCGGCCGAGCGGTGATCTGACGTTTTCCACCATCTTAAAATTGCCATCCAAATTTTACTGTTGAAATCAGACAAAAAATAATTACAGAATCGAAAAGATCATTTATTTCGCTACAATACGGTTTAATTGTTTTGCAAAATAATGATATTTTCTATTTTTTAAGAATTTTTTAAAAAAGGGTTAAAACTGATGCGTTTTTATGCAAATTATTTCTAAATTGTTGCGTATGAATTTGTTTTCGTGTTATTAAAACGATATTCTACACTAAATAACTTCAAACCTTTCTCTTTTAGATCCAGTCATTTAAAAAATAAAATTCCCAAAACTTTTTTTTAAAGATTTTTCAAAAATTACTCAAAATTTTAACTTAACTTTAAATAACTTTCTCATTTATGAAGATAATCATACGAAACTTTATTTCCTTGTGTAAAAAAATATTATCCGCAATCTGTAAGAAGATTGAAAAAATTTCTTAAAAATTACGGATTTTAAAAAAATTTGTGATTTTCGTAAAAAACCGTTTTTGCGAGAAATAATTTAAACAGTATTTTTTTGTACATTTTTTTTATTTAAAAGTACTTTATTTTTGCAATTAATTTGTGAAGTTTGAAAGCATTAACTTAAAAATTATGCCCTAAAAATAAAAAAAAATTTAAAAATACGCGATTTTACAGTTAGCCAAATCTTGGTGTCGAAAAATCGTTTTGCGCCAAAGACCTTTGAACTGTTTAACCGTCGACCGCATCTAACTCAAGGGTTTACACTAAAAAGTTCTGCTTTAAACAGGGGGAAATCAGTAAATTTGGCGAGTGAAAAAGTTATTTTTGCTTCAATTTTCGTCATTTTTTCTATAGATAATTTTCAAAATTAAATCGTTATAGATGTTAAATTAAGATGACAAAATGTATTCAATACATTTCTGAGACTCATTTAAAATATTTATCAGTATCAAAATTTTTGTTCTCTTTCATAAAACTTATAGTTTACTTTAAAATAATGCCTAATGTATAAATCTTTTTTTGACATATAATTTCATAATAAAAACGCAAAATTTGCCCATTTCGAAATTTTTTTTGAATTATTCAGTTAAATAAGCATAACTTCTTTAGAAAAAAATAAAAGCTATGTTCAAATAAAAAATTCTTCATTATTAATTGCGTGTTATTAATATATCAAAAATCACTAAATTGGCATGTCACAATTAATTGCTAAATGAATATTTTTAATCAATATTAGTATAAAATAATTAATTAATTTTGTTTTGTATTTTATGATTTCTTCCAAAATGAATAAATATAGATGAATTTAAATGAAAATGATTCTTAAAAAGTTCATTGATCATTTAGAATCAGTGATTAAAAAAAAAAATGCCGAAAACTATCTTTTTTTTAAAGAATTTTTTTAAAAAACTTTTTTTTTTTACAAAACAATGATATTTTGCATATTTTATGATTTTTTTCTAAAATGAATCAAAATCGTTGCGTTTAAATAAAAATTATTTTTAAAACTTTTAGAATCAGTGATTTAAAAAATAAAAAGCCAAAAACTTTTTTGAACATATATTAACAAAACACTCAAAATACTTAAAACAATCATTTAATAATTTCTTCTTTTATAAAGATAATTGCATTAAACTTTTTTCCCGTGTGTCGAACATTTCAAAATATCCTCACAATTTTACTTCAAGATTTAAAATAGTAGTAAAATTTTGTAATTGGAAAATTTCTACTTTTCTGTCTTTTTTCAACATACAACTATTTTTAAAAAGGCTACATTTTCGTTTCCGGGGACTAAAAAATTGCAACGAAAGAATTGAAAAGTGAGTGATTATAAATTCGCACTGTTCGTCTATTCGAGGGTTTTTAGCGACGGACCTCGAAATTTTCAACCATGGTCAAGTGACGAGGACGACACCTAAGCTTTTCCCCACCTCTCTTAAGTACCACACCACACCAACGCAAGAACAAATTTCGAAAAAGGGAGTTTTAATGTCATAGTTAAAGAAATCACTCACATCGCGCATACACACACATAAGTGCTATCGTCCTGAGGGAAACAGGAAATTCCCATGTGGATTAAGTTATTCACTGGTAAAAGCCCGTGCAAAGCCGGGCTAAGCGGAAAGGAAAGAAACAAAGAAGTAAAAGTAATTTCGAGAAATAATATTGGAAGTGCTGATTTTGTGAAGAGAAGGGAAAATGTTAAACGAGAAAGCCATGACACGCACTCACGGGCCATACACTCACATCGTACGCGTCACACCCACACAAAAGTTCTGGCGTCAGAAAGAAAGGAGGAAATTAACATGGGGATTAAGTTATACCCTCGGTAAAAGCCCGTGAAACGCCGGGCCGGGTCAGCTAGTTATCTTTAATCTTTTGAAAGCGTACTTGGTAAATATTTCTTGCTCAAAAAGACTCATTCAAAATACCTTTCAAAAACATTTTTCAAAACGATTGTATAAAACCTTTTAAAAAAGATGTACAAATACATTAAGTTTAGAGTGTTATCTGGATTTTTTTTAAATTAGAAAAATTATAAATTTAATACTGATAACACTTCCGTTTTTAATTATAGTAATATTAGTTAAGATTAATAACACAAATTGTTTCATTATGTAAATTACATACTTTTGAGTGATGAATTTTCTTTCAAATGTAGGAAAAGTCCAAACATTAAACAGTTCTTTGAGAATAAATCTTTACTTAATCTGGAAAATTTTCTTAATTATAGTAGATTTTCTTTCTAACTGGAACTATTACACCCGTATAAATCCACAATAGCATACGTTCAAAAATAGCATAAATATTAAACATAGTAATCATTATTTTACATCTGGCAAATGAAATGCAGGGTTACTGCCAAATGTTTGACTCTAATATAGCTTTCCTGTATCATCATTATATAGAGTGAAAAGAACCTTGTAGGAGCTTCTAAAATTTCCTTGTGAAATAATCATCTTATATATTTCTGGATTTTTCTGGGTACATATTGTTACGAATTTTGTATAAAATAATGTAAATAATTTGTATTTGGATGTACAATGCATTTATATTACTCGATGCTATATTTATTTCATGTTAAAATTGTAATATTCCCAAGCAACGCCGTCCTTTACGTTATAATGGCGATTCAATGGCAACTTGGCGAAATATTGGCGATAGAGCCAAGTTGGCATCATTTTTGGCGACTTTGGCGACCTATTTGGTGACATTGGCGACCATGTTAGCGAGTTCGGGACCCTTTGGATTCTTTTAGAAATTAGTGGAGAAATCCACTAATTTCACGATCTATGACGCGAGCGCATCTTTCTCGAAGTTTCGACCACGGCTGTAAATAGAGCAATACTCACCATAACATTCAGTCTGGTTTCAACCAGCGAGTAGTGAGCTTGGTTTTGACTAGTGATTAATAAACTTGCCTTGACGTGAGAACTAGCGATTAGCCCGACTGTTCAATATTACGAGCGGTGCTTGTGGATAATCTTTTACGTACGAGAATGTTAGACACTGATAATTGCGTCTGAGCGCTGTTGAAGGTGTGAAAACCTTCTGATATTTATTCTACGAATTTGGATGTTGAATCCTGTGTTTTTAAGAATTGATTTACGACAATAAATACTCATCGCTCTTGAAGAATTGCCTCGTTGTTTACGACAGATTTTGCATAAAATCCTCGAGCCCCGATCAACGTAACAATATATTATTACCGACTAGGCTTAGCGGCAAGATATTTTAACTACTAAATTTGTCGCCCAGGTCACACCTAATCATTTGATTTAATAAAAGAGTATTCTTTCTATCACTATAAACGTTTTGTCCTGCTATATTCCCGTTTAAGCTGAAAAGCAAACTTTCCACAAAAGTATTATGTATTTTTTACTTCGAGTACAATAATCACACGTGCTCTTAGAATCACTTTTTTTTTTTTTTTTTTTTTTTTTTTTTTTTTTTTTTTTTTTTTTTTTTTTTTTTTTTTTTTTTTTTTTTTTTTTTTTTTTTTTTTTTTTTTTTTTTTTTTTTTTTTTTTTTTTTTTTTTTTTTTTTTTTTTTTTTTTTTTTTTTTTTTTTTTTTTTTTTTTTTTTTTTTTTTTTTTTTTTTTTTTTTTTTTTTTTTTTTTTTTTTTTTTTTTTTTTTTTTTTTTTTTTTTTTTTTTTTTTTTTTTTTTTTTTTTTTTTTTTTTTTTTTTTTTTTTTTTTTTTTTTTTTTTTTTTTTTGTTATATGTTTAATTTTTATTATCTGTTTGAATGAAAATATTGTTCAAAATATTAAATCGACTTACAACCTGCATAGTGGGACGAAATTCAGTCGCAATTCAGGTATAAACCAAATAGATGCATGCTACATATAACAGAAAGCTAGTGTTTGTGTTCCATTATAAAAATTATAAATGAGTTTACAAAATCAAAATTAATATCAATTAACAATTCTGTGCATCAAAATTTCAACAAAAAAAAATTTTTTTTTTGAAACTTTATAAGAAATAATTGAGGCAATTAAAAAAAGATTTTGAAAAAAAGTAGAGCAGAAAAGAAAAACTTCTTAAAGGTAATCAAGCATCTTTAAATGATAATCGAAAAACATTATCTTTTAAACTCTAGACTTTATCACTTTAAACCTCAAGGGGGACATTTGATGTCTGAAATTCCCAAAATGGTATTTAAAGCATTCCATTGTGGGTTTGTGAAATTACTGAACAGTTTAAAAGCCATTCATTAGTACAATATATTTCATTATTAATCTGCAGTTCATTTGGATAATTAAGTATTATTAATATTAAAAAAAAACAGTTTAATAATAATAGTGAAAATCTTTTATTTAATACTTTAAGTCCGTTTAAATAACGACATATTTTAACAAATTACTTCTTGTTTTTTATGTTAAAGATCTTTAATACATTAACTATTAATTATCTAATTAATTAGTTAAATAGCTTTTAAATCTGTCGTAATAAATAATTACTGATATTATTATTTATTATGGCTTGCGTATGGAGTAAGTTATTTAACAGAAATATTTGTAATTTGTGAAATGTTTTAATATTTTTTAAAATTTTAGAAGTATCATATTCTGAATCAAGGTTTCTTTTATGTGTGTGTATGTATACGTCCGCCATATTTCGGAAAAGAGATAATCTTGTTAGTTTTTTCGCTTTTCCATTAATATGTTAAAAATCTCTCTCTCTCTCTCTCTCTTTGTCTTAAAAGAAAGAAGAATTGCAAATGAAATATTCTGAATAATTTTATGATTTCGAATGGAATTAAAATGTATTGCAATTTAATATACCGACTTTTAAATCTTTCCTGCCCGACTGGAAGGTATGACTTTGCACTTTCAACAGAGCTGCTCCATGAGGTCCAAAAGAAAGAAACAGATAGCCAAATAAATCCTAAGGATTCTTTCTTTGAAGAGTTTGGATTCTTTATACCCTGAAGATGAATGGCTATACCTTTACACGGATGGTGCCAAGTTGATAGCTAACAGTAATGCAGCTGCTGGAGCTTGCTGCAGCTTATTCTCCTTCTATACACCAATAGGAATTCACAACACTGCTTTTGATGCCGAAATTGCAGCTATACCCATTGCTCTATCTCAACTTCTTTGCCACACAGATTGTGTATGAAAGGTAGTTATTTTATGTGATTCAAGGGCAGCCCTCCAAGCAATATCTTCCATCGAGGCACTTTTATCTGTGAATATTCTAAAATGTCAACTGTTAATTGGCGATTCACTTCAATGCCATATAGACATTGCCATGCAATGGATTTCATCGCACCGTGTCATTGATGAGAATGAAAATGCCGATTGCTTGGCGAAGAAGGGGGCAAAATTCTTCCAAACCTCTAGCAATACAGTTCCTTTTTATAGTGTCAAAAGAAGCATAAAGAAATACTACAAAGAATCCTTCTGGTATAATATCAACCAAAAGAATAATCAAAAAGTGTGGTTCAGAAAATTCCTTCATATTCCAAAATGGCCACGAGATAGAGCTGTGGCCGGTTTTCGAATCGCCACTGGCCACGACTGTCTCTCGAAGCATCTAAACATGATAGGCATTGCCCACTCTGTAAACTGTGCCATTCCAATGAAGAAATGGACGCCATTCATTAGGCACGCTGACGTACACTCAGCTCTGGATCCATGTGGAGCAGATATTGGGAGGCCAGACACAAAATGTGTGATTAATAGACTACTATGAACTTGTGTCTCTTTTCTTATTTTTTCTTTTATTATGTTTTGTGTTGTCAATTGTTTTTTGTCAATATTCTATGTTTTTCATTTTGTTTGCAGTTGTCTTGTAATCCGCCATTGGAAATAAAAATATAACTTTTGTTTTCTTATCCGCATTTTGCGAAAGATGATCAGAAAAAAATGTTACAAGCCGCAGCATTTGAGAAAACTACATATCGTGGAGAAATTTTGTTCCCCAGATTGGAGACAAATGGCGCTACTTGTTATAGAGCTGGTTTGGGGGTAGGGAGTGAAAGCTGCCAGATGGTTCAGGACGATTGAAATGGCAAGAGCTTAAAAAATTGGTTTTTATTTAAAAGTGCTAGCCATTATTTGATTTTTTCGTCAAAGAAGTCAAATTGTGGAAGTTTATGTGGAAGAATCAATGTGCAGACAACATGTAGCGAAATGGTATCACTCTTTTCAATCAGGCAGATAGGATGTCGAAAACTGCAATCTGACTGGGAGCGGCAGGCCAAGTTCTTCAATGGCAGAAATCATCACGGCACAAATTAAAGAAATGATTCAAAATGATGGAAGGGTCTGAGAGAAATCTCGTCAGAGCTGGGACTGAGCTATGGTAGCGTGCAGCATATGTGCTGCAATATTCCAAGACCAGTGCTGTAAAAACATCCGCCGAGACTTGGCTCAATGAACATGGACCTGATTTCTACCAAGACGGGTTAAGCAAGTTGATTCTGTGTTCTAATAAATGCCTAAATAGACTTGGTGTTTACGTCGAAATGTGATAGGCACGTATAATTCTTAATTCCTTTTTGTATTGTCTGCCTATTGTTAATAAATATTTCTTTATTCGACTTGTAAATTTTTTTCTGATTAACCCTCGTACTTTAAAATTAAGAAAAAAGAATAGGTACTTGATTATAAGAAATATACTAATTTGGAAGATTTTTACAACTCCACTAACTATACTGATAATTATTTGAAAAGAATACTTTCTAAACTGGATCTGATGATAAGGCACTACCTCCAATAAATTTTACGAAACTGAAACGGATTTATATTGTCAGCCAATTATTTCCTTTTTAGATTCCCGTCAATCCGCCATTTTGAATTCATGAGCATGATTGTAACGTTAATCCTATGCAGTGCCGGTTTATCCATTGGGCACTTGGGGCGGGCCCCGAAGTGTCCGGATAACCTGTGGACTTAACCAAGTCTTCTGGTAATAAATTATGATCCACCATTCACAAGACAACTTTTTTTAAGAAAATGGAGATATGGGGGGGGGGGGAGTTTTTGTAGTTTTTAGATTTATTTAGTACATTTTAGGAAAAATATGCTAAAATTAAGAAGAGAAAAAGAAATTATTATTACTAAAATGGGGAAAAAAAATAGTACAATTTTACAAGAACTTGCGTAGAAGGGGCCCATTTGTTCCAAAAGTTTAGGAACAAAATGTCCATTTTTCAATTCTGATGTTTTGCCATGTTATTCATTTTTAAATGACCTTCAGGATAAGATATATTTTAATTTTTACAAAAGCTAGAGCACTTTATCTCAGTTATTATAGGAAATTGCTTAAAAAACTGTGATTATATTAACATAAAGGACTATAAGTCTTATAATAAAACAGTGATTGATAAATCTTAAATTTAATACACTTCTACTAATATACAAAACATACACAAAAAATTTCAGTTAATTATATTCAAAACTTTTTGAGCAATCGCCGGCCCCGTTGGAGCTTTTTCAAAAGAACACATTTCGAGTAAAACGCGTTTTAAAGTATGACATCTTGCTTAAAGTAATGGCATCTACTTTTACCAAAACACTTGTAATTTTTGTTCTAGTGAACGGAAAATAATAAAAACTTGGTATTTTTATTAAGTTAATAAGATGGCTTATAAAATAAAATCATAAAAAATGTCATGTTTCGGCAAAATTCACAATTTTAGAGTAGGCGGATAGCTTAAATAAGAGGAGATACTTTCAAAATACACACTTTCAAAACTTCCCTACACTACACCAACTTAGCTAATAGTTACAGAAAAAGGAACAACAAAAAGCAGTTTCACCTAAAATCCTCTACAAATAGAGTTGGAAAGTCTACAAACTTTTATCACCACCCCCATGTTAAAAATTATTTCTTCACAGTTCGCTGTAAGCCCATCAAGCAAAACGTAAAAGCTCTGGAATGCTCGCCAAATGGAACGAAAAATACCCTGGCATAGCCATGAAAAACAAATAAAGCCGTCAAGGTCCGAGTCATCCGGCCATGGTATTAAACAAGTCAACCGGACTCATTGTCCAGTAATTAATTTAAACGTCCGGTTAACATACAGCCTTCCATTTTAGTTTTTACGATCCACCCTCAGGTAGTGGTCGCTGTCCTTTAATGATTGTGTCGTAAAATTTACAGTCTTGTCAGCAGCTTTGTTTATGGTCTTTATGCTTGTTGCTGAAGCCAATAAAGAGGCAGGCTTGTGGTGGGAGTGTTTTTCGAGTTTGTCTTTTTTTAGAACATTGATTCTGCAGGCAACTATGGTTATTATAATAAAAAATAGTTTGGAATTCATTATATGTTACTTTACAAAAATATTGAAAGATTTCTCAATTTCAGGCTGAGTCAGATTTTAATTATGTGTGAATAAACTCTTATATTTTATAATAAAAACATTTATGATTCTGTAAAACTTTTTAGAATTCGGTGAAAATTTCCTGATTCGCTAATCAAATCAAATTGTTATTCATAATTTTCTTTATTAAAATACTCTAAACACATAATGTTCTTATTATTTTAGAAATGTATTATTGTCTCTGTGAATTCAAAAGGAGAAAAAAAAGTATAAATGATGTTATAGGTTAAGAATATTGAAATTCTTTCTTTTCAGTGAGTGCAGAGGTACCCAAACTTTTTTTTCTCATAGACCCCTTTCCATAGTTTTCGGGGTTTGGGGTACGGGGTGTATGGAAAACTATGGAAAGGGGTCTATGCTACCTAATATTATACCCGAAACTATGGAAAGGGGTCTATGCTACCAATATAGGTCTGCTTACCTAATATTGAATTTTCGCAAATATATCTACTTAAATAACTTTTTGACAACTAGTACTCTACTTACCTTTAAAGAATTATATTTCGAACTGTAGTGAAGTATAGTGTCTAAAACTTAAGAAGCACATGTAATTTAATTAAATTAAAATTTAATTAATACATAAAACAAATGTTAGGTAACATAACTGAACAACAAACAAATGCTTTTAATTGGTGGGATGAATCTTTAATATTTAACATATCAATCTAGTGATGTTTAACCCTAAATCTCCTGTGTTATTAGTGTCCGTTTTTTTGTGTGTTTGTTTTGGAGATAGGTAACCGCCCTGAAACTCCTTCACACTAGGAAAAGCAATTGAAAACTTCCTTACAATATTCTATAATTCGGGACAAATAACAGATTTGACTTTTTACAGCCAGGAATTGCTGACATCCGTTTCTAAATTTTTAAGATCTTGGTTAGTGCTTATTACGATCAATTTCTATTGTAATGTGACATTTTTTCCCCAATGTGACCATATGAATTCATTACCTACTGTGGTATTACCATAGTAAGCAATGAAGCATTTTCACAACTAGTTTCAAAATCTGAATAAAGGGCATTTAAATGTTGAACGTAGGTTAAAACTTCCTTCCTATGCTGTAACTTTGTAACATCAAATTAACGTTGATTTTACTAAACAAATCTGTTAAATAAGTATGTGTATGTATGTGTGCGCGCGTGCGTGCGTGTGTGTATGTATGTGTATATATAATCTGAATTCCACTTGTTAAATTTTCTCTTAAAATTAAAGTTACGATCTAGTTTAATGAGAGCCAATATAATAGACATAGACCACCATTTACACCTCATGGAACCCCAAAATTATTTTTTCGCTGACGGGAACCCCTTGTAGATCGTCATAAACCTCTGGTAGTCGATGGTCTAGTGGTTATAGTCACTAACTCGTGGTCATGGTTCGAGTCCTCGTGGCACTGAAGACACACCGCGTGCATCTTAAGTTTGTCGAGGCTCAATGTCCTCCGATTGGTGTGGTAATTAGGAAGGGGAGCGTCATCATCTTCAATTGACCAAGATTCAATATTACGAGGTCCGTCACCAATATCCCTCGTGTTGCTTTACAGTGCGACGTTAATGTAACTGACACACTCACTCAGTAATGATCATTAAGAAAGGATTCCAGTTACAATAATTACATTCTATAACAAAAAAAAACGACACATCATGAACGAGTTGTCCGATAGAGACAAAAATTGGTGGGTAGAATCATTGTAAACAGAATAAAAAATTATTGAAATTTCAAAACAAATTGAATTATTATTTTCAGTTATATAGTTACAATGTAACGAGCTCAATAAAGTGTTGACCCACCTCTAGCCTAGATGAAAGCTGCCACATGACGTGGCATGGAGTGATAAGGCACCCTGGTGGTCTCCTGCGGTATTTCTTGCCACATTTGCTTCAATTGTCGGACCAGGTCATCAACATTCTCTATTAGAAGTAGTCATCTTTTATCCTATACGAGACACATGCTCGATTGGAGAGAGATATGACGGTCTGGCTTCCCAAGGAAGTGTTTGACAAGTTGTAAAACAGTTCATAACAACACGTGCCGTATGTGGTCCGGCATTATCTTGCTGAAAAATAAGACCAGGATGCTGCAAAAGAAACGGTAGCAAAACAGTACTCAGAATGTCGTTGACACACCGTTGTGCTGTAAGTGTGCGTTTAATGACGAGCAAAGGCGTCCGGCTGTCAAAAAAAATGACACCCCAGACCATAACTTCTGGTTGAGAGCATGTGTGGCGTGCAATAGTGAAAGCAGGATCGAAACGCTGCCCTGGACGTCTCCAGACATGTCTTCGATGATCGTCAAGACACAGTTGGAAGCGGGATTCGTCGATAAATATTATACGTCCCGAGTCAGAAAGATTCGAACCTGATCAAGCAAAGTACCTCTGTAATCTGTCTCGACAGTGTGTAGGCGCGAGTGGCAGGTGACGTAGCGGTTGGTGCGAGAGTAAATTTCGCTCTATCAGCCGTCTGTGAATGGTCATGGAGACACTTGTGTGCGGGTCACACGTCTGATGGTTGATAACAATGAATCAGGTGCTGTGACAGCTGATCTGACAGTCAATCTGTTCTCCCGATCTGCTGTGGCCCTAGGTCTATCTTCATCGTCATGACGCTGAAATCTTGCATTGTCCACTCATTCATGCCAGCATCTTCAAATGGCTGAATCGCTTCGACCCATATGACGAGCGATTCTCCGATTTGCCCAACCTGCCTCTTTCAATCCAATGGCACGACCTCTTTCAAACTCTGACAGCTGCTCGTAATGAGCTTGAATCCTGCGGCGAGGCATTTTTTCAGTCGTTGAAAGGTATGCTAAATTTCAATGCAACAGAAATTTTGACCATCAGATTGAGAATCGCTTCTTACAGACACCTGCTGAGTGCGCAGTTCCGGAGCGCTGTAGCTCCCACTCACTATTCATGCATTTGACACCAAATTTTAATCATTTGCATGTTCGGTACAAATGTCTTTGCATACGAAATTTCATTACAATCGGGCAACTCCTTCTATGTGCGTTATTTTTTTTGTTATAGATTGTAAATCAAATGCTTATAGACTCCGAAGATAATAGTTTGATAAATCACATATTCAATAATAGATAGTTTATTAACGTCGATACACGAAGACTATTGGTAACGTACTTGGTAATTTTGAGCCTTTGACAAGGACGAAGATGACCTCTAAACCGGTAACTCTTTTTGAACTTTCACTCCTCCCCAACGTGGGGATTGAATTCCTCGACACATTTAATGATAGCATGATTCCCGCTACTCAGATGCACCAGGACGCCAACTCACGATTTGAGAAAGGCCACGAGTTCGCGACCATGACCAATCGGCTATCGTGGCCACACAATATAACTAATAATGGAATTACTACTAGCATTACTTACGTGCCAGAGAAACGAAATGAGTACCAAATCGAAAACGGTCTATAATTGCTGCACATTTAATAGATCACAATTCCTTGTATTTGTAGCAATTACAAGCAATTTTGTAATAATGAGAATAAGTAAATAATAGTATTGACTTACTATTACAAGGGTGCTTGCATAAGTATTCACGCAAACGCTTCAAGTACTCATTGAACTTGAAATGGCTAAAGTAGCTGAATGGACATGGTTTAAGTCTTGATTCTATTACGGACATGTCGTGCGGAATAATGGGGGGAATTGCACGTTAAATGGAACTGAATCTCAAATTCTCACCGAGGTCGTGGCCTGGATGTTTGAGGAGTAATTTGTCCGTTCAGGTGTCGTCTTCGTCACTTGACCATAGCTCATAATTAAAAGGTACATCGCCAATAGTACCCGTTTTATTCTAGAGATTTTATTAATGATTAATTTGCAAAATTACGATACATATAATAATTCACCTTAAAGTATCCGACTACCCTAAAACTGTGAATTTTGCCAAAAATTGACAATTTTTTTTATGATTTTATTTTATGGCCATCTTATTAGCCTTATAAAAATACAGAGTTTATCATTTTCCGTTTACTAGAACAAAAACTACGAGTGTTTTTAGTAAAAGCAGATACCATTACTTTAAGCAAGATGCCAAACTTTAAAACGCGTTTTACTCGAAATGTGATTTTTTGAAAATAATCAAACGGGGTAAGTGATTGCTAAAAAAGTTTTGAACATAATTAACTGAAATTATTTTCTGTAAGTTCTGTATAATAGTAGAATTGTTTTAACCTTCATATTTACGAATCACTGTTTTATTACAAAATTTACAGTCCCTTATGTGAATATAATCACTGTTTTTTTAAGCATTTTCATATAGTAACCGAGATAAAGTGGTGTAGTTTTTGTAAAAAAGAAAATATCTCTTATATCCTGAAGGTCATTTCAAAATTTAATAATATAGCAACACATAAGATTGAAAAAATTGAAAATTTGTTCATATACCTTTGGTGCAGCATGGGCCGCGTTTATGCTATTTTTTGTCAATTTTTACATATTTTTTTCCCATTTTAGTAATAATAATTTATTTTTCTCTTCTTAATTTTAGCATATTTTTCTTAAATTGCACTAAACAAATCTAGAAATAACAAAAATATCCCCGTATCTCCTTTTTTTTTTAAAAAAAAAGTTGTCGGATACCTTAAACTTGAATGAGAAAAAACTATTCTTTTAACAATTTTCTCGTTTAGAAGTACATTTTTTTAGTTCTTTATCTTATAAATATTTGCAAAGGGTGTAATAATTGTTGATTTATCTAAACTTAAGAACTCCATATATTAATTAAATGTTGTTATTAAAGTTAAGCGATAATAGATTTGTAGCGACTCCGATTTCTGAAGGTCGCAAATAGTGAAGGACAGGAATGAACAAGCTCTTAAGGTCTTTTCTGAGTAGGGAATCCTTTTCGTCTGTCAGCTTTTCTCAAACTGTGCCTCCTCCCCCTTGTGGGGAGTCCATATGTGAGGGCACGAGTCTGACACCTGAGCTGGCACCCTACTTTTTTCACTTACACACTATGACAACAGGAGGACATTGAGGCTGGGCAGAGTTAGCGTGTATTGACCCCTCTACACGACAGGTCTTCAGTAGCACTAGGCTCGAACTTTTGACACCCCAGCCACTTCGTGACCATGACTTACTACTAGGCAAATTGCGGCTACTACAACTCATCGTATTCGATAAATTATTAAATGAAAAGACCAATTTAAGGAGCCACAGTACGATTCAGTTCACAAAAATCGGTCAAAACATCAAATCTTTTTTATTTAGTCTAAATTTTTTTTCATATACTGTTCTACATACTCTCAAAATTTGAAAGCTCTAAGCTTAAAAAACTCAGAGTTATGATGAATTTCAAGTTTTTATTCACATTCCGATGGCAAATCAAAACTTTAAACTGACTTATCTCGGAAAGATAAAATAACTAGTTTGTCTTCATTTAAAATATGCTATGGCTTTTTTTCTATTGTACTTAATACTTGGGAATTTTATTCACTTGTTGCTAATAGTACATGGAACAAAAGTTGGTATGCATTTTTCAATCAAAGCAATACATATTTTTAAAAAAAATAATTGAAGTTAGAATTTTCACATTTTTTAAGGAACTTTCAATAAGCATTCATAAAAAGAAGTATTTTACGAATACCAATCATGTTATCACAAAACCCATACCAACTTTTGTCATACATTGTTTGACGTACCTGTAAATCGGATTTTATATATGTAAGTCAATTTTTGTAGGAGGAATAGCATTTTAAAATCACTTCATAAGTTTCAAGTTTTTCCCTTAAAAAATTAAATGGTTAGTTTTATGTATGAAATTATGAGCACCAAATCTGTTTTACATCATACATACAAATAGTAAGAAACAAAAAAATTATTAAAATCATTAAATTAAAATTTTTTTTGTAAATCGTACCCTGCCCCCTTAAAAAAAGGGGATACCCAAAATAAAAATAATTTATGATTTCAAGAAATATTTAATCCCATCTACAACAATATTTTCCGGGTGCGTAAAAATTTAAGCAACGCATCAATTTAAAAAACTTAATTTCAGGCATAAGATTTACTTTAAAACATCAAAAAACTCAAGAAAAAAATTTTAATTCAAAAAGTAACATCCTTATAAGCAAGTAAAAAAAAAATTGTTTTCATATATTTATACATTGTAATGGATCAATTTTCCCAAAACTCTGTTCTATATTGTAAAAAAAACTAATCTAAAAATTATACGATGCAACTTAAGAAAATTAGAAAGTATTTAGCTTCTGTACTATAATATTTTTTTAAAAAAAATATCCTTAAAGATGCTAAAAATTTCATTAAAACCGTGTATGTTAAATAATTTTATTATGATAAACGCAATTAAGCGATTATGGAATTATGAAAGGGGAAAAAAAACTTTATAATGTTAGAGAAGATTCTCTATTTTTAAGACTAGATAAGAAAAGCAGTCTTACATTTTAACAAAGTTGACGAGAAAATTAAGTTTTTCTAAAAATATTCTGTTAGGTAATTGCTTTTCCACAGTGGGTAACTATTTCGTAATTACACAGGGCTTTTAACTATATAAGAAAAGAATCTTATAAGAGTAGTATAAGATAGTTGAAAGAGAGAAATTTTCATGAGGAATACGTTTGTGTATCTGAGGTTTTCTATGGAAAAATACACTCTTCTAACAATAAAGGCATATTTGGAAGTTCTAAATATAATGCGTTGGAACATTTAAAGTCAGACTTTATTGTTATTATAGTGTACATAGGAAGCCATATTTATTCAAATCAAAATAAAAAATTAGAAGGGTTCTTTAAGTTACGCTTAATTATGTCACGGTATTTCAACTAAGAAGCTACGGTAGCTAAGCTGGAGCTTGTAGGTGATAGTTTTTCTATTAAGTCATAAAATCAAGTCCTGATGCATTGTCATTTGAATTTGAGCCACTAATAAGTTCAGTAAGGATTATGCTCTTTAAATATGTCGAAGTCCTCACGTGGTGTCGAAGTTTGAAGAGTAGGAGGCAGGCTTAAATAATCTGGTGTTTTAACAACATAACAAAACATTTAAAAATATATAAAATCAGTTTAAACTTTTTTTAAGGTTAATCTAAACTTTTTGTGATTACTTTATTCAAAGTATTATAATTTATACCTTTTTTTCAAAGTCCATGTTAAAAATACACACAATCTTTGTTTGATTTTCATTGCTCTTTTCCAATCATTTCTCCTTAAATAATGCTTTCTAATAACGATCAAATTATGAATATTCTATTTACTTCTTAAAAATAGCAATAATATCAGAAAAGAGCAATTGTTACTCTATTAATTTCGTACAAAATCTCAGGAAATCTTAATTCTTTCGGGGAACAAGACAATACAACTCCACATAAAAACGATTTTTTTTTAATTTCCTAATAAATTTCTCATGAAAATATCGCTTTCATTATCAATAATTGTAAAACATTAATACAATCAAGTAATTAAGGCTTATTAATAAACTTATCTTTAATTTGTTTTTGCCTACTTGTTTAGTCAGAAACGGAATACGTAATGGTATTTAATTTAAGTAATTATTCGGATTGTTTATATTCTGATATTGACTTTCTTTCTATTAATAAGAGCTTAAGATAATAAAGAATTGCATTTTGAATTAATTCTTATGTATTTTAAAAGTATATATTTTTAACCAAACACTTAAAAAAATAAATTTGTTTTCATTTTAAACGCAAAGAATCAGTTAATAAATAACTCCTTTTTTACAGTTAGAAATGAAGGCCGTGGAAGTCTAGTGGTCAAGTTATCGGACTCATGACCGGCGTGTCATGAGTTCAAACTTTGTACCGCTGAAGACCCGCCATGCAGAGGAAGCCGATGCATGTTAAATATGTCGAGGCTCAAACTTCCTCCCATTGGTGTGATGTGGAAGTTAGAAAAGAGGGGGTGCCAGTTCAGGTTGTAGAGATCTCATCGGCGCACCTAAAGGTGTGAGAGAATTAGAAGGAAGACTAGCCATATTTCAAAAACAATCCAATTTATTCACAATATTAACCGCAGTTCAAATTCAATCGCCCAAGTCTAAGAGATGCACCCAGTTCATAAGTATGCAGACAATTAACGAAGTTAGAGAGATATGAGAAGATTTTAAGACTTAATACACTTACTCAAAGCCATAGCTCTGACTTCTTAACTATTTAATCTATGTTCAATATCCATCGACAGATCGTCACCTCAAGTAATTCAATTATTAAATCTTAAGCATCCGCGATTCTCATTCGATTTGATTAATCACTTATCCGCTTAGCAATCTATCCTATTTCTCTACCTCTTCTAACTGAAAGCCTAGACTATATATAGTAGTCTTAATTTACATAATCACGTCTTCTCCGATGAGGAGTTTCAGAATAAAATAATTTCTAAAGACCAGAAATTCCCGAAGAGGACTGTGACGGATCTATACGCGTTTCTACTAATTTCTTCTGTTTTCTTTAAAGCAAATAATTATTTCAACCAACCTTCATCGAGAAACCAAACGTGATTTATGTAAATGAGGAATATTATATAAATTTGGTTTTCGCGAGTTGAAAGAGAGTGAAGTAAGAGGTCAAGTTAAGTTAAGTGAAGTAACGTGAAGCAAGTGATCTGTTGACACGTGGTTGTTGACAAGCTGAAGTTGATACGGTTGATGTGTGCGAGTAGAAGTGGTTAGTGAAGATTGAAAAACAGTGGAATTAAAGGTTACAGAGTGTGGAGCCATCGTCATTTGATCAAGCTACAGAAAGTGCATGAAGTTTCCCGTGAAGGATCCGAAGCATTAAGGATTCAGGTATAGTACTCTTGATTAAGTAAAAGCTTATTATTAGTGTGCAACATAGTTGTAAATGAGCGCATTTAAGCTGTCTTAGGTTCAGTTGAGAGTCTGTAATATTATCCCCACATCTGAGTATCTCACCTCTGCACTCTACCATTGTTTATATACCTTAATTAAAATTGTGTTGTGTCTGTTTCATAATCATTAATAAATCAAATTAGATTGGAATAAAATATATGTTGATTATTTAGTTCCTCCTACACATCTAGCCGGGTTTACAGATAGAAAAGAGGGTTCGGATGTAAGGGGTAACCAGAGGTTACCACAGGACTGTTAGTTTAAAGAGCGTGGATAGAACCGTCCCAAGGTGACGTCCTCAACACTTAACCATGGTTCAAAATGACGAGGTCCGTCGCCAAAAGCCCTCGTGTAGCTGAGAAGTGTAACTTTAATATTCGCTCGCTCACTCCCCCAGCTAGAAATTGAGAAAATGCTGGCGTGGTTTAAATTCCCTATTTTTGGAAGTTCTCAGAGATTTTCACTAAGGAACAGTTGAATTTAAAACACAAAATTTAAAATAATTGATTAGCTTAATTGTTCTTCAAAAAGAAGATTGAGATTGAAATTTATATTTCAGTGATTATAAACGAGCTAAATATTAGATCAATGACATGGAGTGAGTGTTTATTAACGTCGCACAATGATTCAACCCAAGGGATATTGGCGACGGACCATCGTCGAAAGACAAGTATGCTACCCTCGCTCTCCGTTCTTCCACATCACACCAACAGGAAAGCTTTGATCCTCGACAGATTTAACACGTATTCACCTCTACATTGTAACGGGTCTATCCGCGAGCCTTCTACTAATCTTCTTAGGGAAAACTATTTCTTTAAATATTGTTCTATTGAAAACTTTCTCCCGGAGAAGAAGACACGGTTTATGTTAATGAAGGATTATATTCAAGCATTAACTTTTAGGTACGAGGAGTTAGTCTTTGATTCGGATATTTGACGCTCCGGATAATAAACGTTCGGATAAACGACGTTCTACTGTATTGCAAAAACGTTCTAAGAGTAAGTTTTGAATTATAATTAAATATTAAATATCTCTTCTACCGTGCTGTTGCTCTTATACTTAATAAAATTTGCATTTCCTACCCTGGGTTGTTAGAATTAATTGATAGAATAATAAAATAGAATTGTTCTGATTATGGCTGATTTTTATTCTAATCCTGAACTCAGATGAACGTGACAGCACGTCCATCACAACATAGCGGGTCTTCCGTGGCACCAGAGCTTTAACAAAAGACTCGTCACCCCAGTGGTGTAACGGAAAATATTAAGGCCCCATTTAAAATCCAGTTTTGGGCCCCTTGTCGAATTTTACAAAGGGTACATACTTGGCGTCAGTCAGGGTTTGAGCCCCCTAAAAGCCTGCCCCCCTCGATGGGGGGGGGCACGTTACGCCACTACGTCTGCCACGAATCCTTGACCATAAATCCATTTGAATACAACTACCAGTCAATTACTTGGACGAAAACATAAGTATGGAATCATTTTCCAAAAGAGAGACCAAATTGGAGTTTTTATACAAATGTAATTCATGAGAAAAATATATCTGCTTAAACTTGATGCCCAAATATATATATATCACCTCTAACTTGTCTTTTTTAAATCAAAGGTAATGTGAATATTTATTTATATAATTAGAACAATAATTAAACTTAAAATTTCTTATTCTACTTCTATAATCTAAATCCTTCAATTTATTCCATTGAAAAACAATTAAATTCTGCAAAACATTCAATGAATACAGAAAAAAAAAAATACGTTAAAGTTTTCTTAAACGTTAGATAGAAAGCTGAGTTAGAAATAATTCAAACATTTAACTAGGAAATTACTTCCGTATATTTTTTAAATATAAATTCTTTTTTATTCAAAAAATAGCTTCTTTACTTTTAATGAAGATTGATTTCTTTCTTAACCAACAACTCTTGTACGTGCTTTTGTAAAGAAGCTTTAAAATTTTGGCAAATTTCCATTTCCGAAACTTTATCTGTATTTCGAAATTAAAAAAAAAGATGAAAACCAAGTTACATGAAGAGTCTGACTAGACATCAAAAAGTAAGTTTTACACGCACTTTTAATGAAATAGTACTTTATACTTCATTAACAAATACCAAAGCGTAAAGTACAAGATGGAGTGAATTATTGAATTTTACACAACTTGAAAAGAATTCAAAGAACTTTTATGTTTTAAATTACCTAAATATACCATAGCTAACCAGACGGAAAAAAATTTCTAGTATTTTATTTCATATATTAAACTTATTTTTTTTTTCTTTTCTGAATTTCTGAAGTTCTGAAATAAACTAATGAGAAATAATTTTTGCGTTTTCAACTTTTATTTTACATGAGGCTTCTTAGAAATATATTTGTAAAACTCAGTACATTTTGGTATTCATATTACAAATCTGAGGTAGATTGTATTGTACAAAAACATTTGGTACATTAATTTTCGCAATAACATATATTTTTAACAAAACTCTGTACTCGGGATTCCTGTTTCTCAGACGAGTTGCAGAAATGATTAAATTTTATAAGCTTGTACAAAGAATTTGTATTCAAACAACCAAAATTTTTAAGATGGTGGATTTTATTTTATTCGAAAAACTTAAAATGCATTAGTTTAACTCGAAAACTATTTCTAGATATTAAAAATACAGAGAAATGTAATTTAAAACTTTATATGTAGGCCGTTTACCAAAATATGTGGCAGAGGTAACCGAATGAACGTGGTGATGAACACAGGGTCTTGCTTTTGTCGAATCGTAAGTTCAAATCCTGGTAGCATTAAAGACTAGCCATGTAAAGAAGCTGTAGTACAGGGATGATAAAAAATATACCCACTTTAAGACTGGGTATTATGACAATGCCATATGTTTGAGATAGTGTTGACTATAGGGTTAAGTAAGAGTTGGTGTTAAGAGATGGCGTTAGTGTTACAACGTTCTCAACAATAGTTCAGCGACAGATGGCGCTAGTGTTTTAGTAAGAATAGTGAGACCATGACGCAAGTACGTCTGAATTTCGAGCAGCAAAAAAGCATTTTAAAATTGCATTGGAGGTCCGAAAATATCACTGAAGTGCAACGATATCGGAGGCAACAACATGGAATAGAACCACCAATACACTTAAGTATTGCATGCCTTCGCGATAAGTTTGAAATGGGTGAAACAATAAAGCATATGAGTAAGGAACGATCAGGCTGGCGACGTACATCAACAAGCGAAGCGTCTTCTGTTGCAGAATTACATTAATTTACTGGCTCATCACAAAACTGACATCACAATGTGCGCACGAAACTGGCGTGAGTAGGGCTGGTGTAGGTCGTATTTTGCAAAGAGCAAAATGGATAGCTTGCGTACCACAATTGTTACGTATGTGGAAGGTGAATATCCAGAGGACATAACCCGCTACATATGGATCCGAAGCCGGGTAACATGACCACTAGACAAAAGTGATCACCCTTGTCCAGAGGCTGTTACTGGCTTATATAGATACCACTACAGTACTTCGCCACCACCAGTGAGTCCTTGGATAGGTGAACGAACGAGATATTTATTATGACGAGCGTGTGAGTTATTTCTGTTAACCTTGGTCACTGTGTCAAGTGGGTCTGAGGACTTTTGATTGCTTTTTTAGCGGGCAGATGGGGCCTCGGCAGATCAGAAAGTTTTGCGTTTTTATTTTTCAGCCAATGTCACCAACGTGGAGGGTAGAACCCGCGAAGCTCGGTTCCGCAGCCGAGTAACATGACCACTAGACAAAAATGATCACGCTTGTCCGGAGGCGGTTGCTAGCTTATGCAGAGAAACAACATTGATGGAGGACGATCCAGACAGAATAACTCAGTTTTGTGAATGGTACCTCGCGCAGGTTGAAAATGATGCAAATTGTTTTCCCCAAGTGATGTGGTCTCTTTTACTTATGGGCTTACCTCAAGAACGTGGTGTATAGCAAGAAACCACAAACACTTGAGAAACAGCACTTTGAAATTGAAGCGTCTAGTCACACAATTCCTGTAGCCCTTCTGAGAGATGTCACCAACATTGTACGGCATCGTGCTGAAAAATATTTGGAGGTTGATGAATTACAGTTTGCACACTTATTTGTAACTTTGTCATTTTTGTTCACTGTAATACTTATGATAATTTGTACGTTTTTCTTCATCAAAGTGTGTACATTTGTTTTGATTACCCCTGTATTTTTTATCTGTCGACGCTCGAAGTACTCACATTGATGTGATATGAAAATTTGGAGGGTGGTGTGCCAGTTCTGGTGTCAACCTCGTTACTTAATGAAGGGTTCAAAACTAAGAGATCTGTTCAAATAGCTTTTACGTTATTTATTGAGTAACGATTAATAAACAATCAATCAATCAATTTGTGCCAAAATAAATTTCAGTTGTTATTCCAAAAACATTGGATGGTAATTAATATAGAAACACTATTTGAAAGTAATTTTTATGAAAAATAATAAGTTTGGACACTGCAATTAAAAATAAAATTTGTTTGTGTGTGAGTGACATCTAAAATCTGTTCGATATTAAATCATGGAAACAAAAAAGATATTTAATGCAACAAAATATTGATGAACTCAAACAGAAATGAGTAAATAGATTATATATAATATTGTAACGTTTAGACCCTTGGTTTACTTAAATTTCTCGGTAGCTAGAGGGGGATCACATAACTTTAGTGAAATTACTTTTTATTTATAATTAGTTAGAGCAGATTGACACATATATATACTGTATCTATAAGTAACAATATTAGCACATCTAGTTATCATACTTGGTCATCGTCTATTAGTTTCCTTCCACTAGATATATTACATTGTTGCGGATAAGATTAATGAGTTGCAACAGAGTTCTATCAACGTTATTATCATTATACAATTGTTTACTCATTGGAATCCCTAATAGGGAATAATAACATAATATTTTACAGCTCAGAATTGTATTTATAAATAAACTCCGTGAGGGTAATGACATAGGTTTGAAAGATGAACCATTTAAGAAACAGAAAGGAATTCTATAACAAGTAATATAAAAAAAAATATTTTAAGTCAATTCCTCCTTTGAATAGATGAATAGGAAGAATTTTTTTCGATTCAAAATTTAACAAGATATATATATATATATATATAGGGAGAGAGGGAACTAATTGTAGGAATTGAAAAAAGGAGCATGATTTGTCTGCATTGTTGTAACAATGCACACCCCGTTTGCCTAGTTTAGCTGAAAGCCGGTTTTCAACGCCAATTTTCGTCATTGTTTTAACAGCTACATTGTTACAGCAATAGAGAGGAATCTAAGTTGGCGTCGAAAACCGGTAATTAATGAACTAATATTTGAAAAAAAAACTGTATTAACATCTAAGTGTCATCCACTACAAGTTTAAAAAAATTTATTTGAACTTGATTGGATGAATAGAAAGATTTTTATTAACCTTTGAAAATTTGAACAAGATAAATATAGAGAGAGAAAGAGTGAGCTATAATAGTAGGAATTGAAAAAGAAATTTTGGAAGACGTTAACTATTTTTTTAAGAAAAAGCATTTAAGCATCAGTCAATATTTAGAAGAACATGAACTGAACACAAAAATGGTACAATAACGAAATAAGATACATTTAAACGAAAGCCAACATTATTTTATCCCTGCATAAGCAGCTAGGAATGCTAAGAAGGGAGTGTTTTGTATTATCCAATATCACTTCTTCTATGAATCAGATTAGTATGCATGTGTTCCATCAAGCGCAAAAATGAAACAGACGGTAGGGAAAATTGTGTGGCATTCTCCTTCCATCCCACAAAAATGATCCAGATTATCCCTAAGACCCTTCCCCATCTTTGCCGGCATAAATTATGGGATATCTTCAATGTGGTTATGTTTGAGACAATGGAACAAAATAAAACATTAGCATTAATGCTAAGGTTAACACGCACTAAAAGAACGTTGCACACAAAATGATGAATGAAATACATTATTTAAATTAACTTTAATAAACCGTAAATAGCTATGCTAGTTAAGAAATGTTTATTTTAAAAATTATCTGAGAACGCTAAACTGGCAAAAATGTTTCTTTAAAGATAATGCGTAGGAAAACTTTCCAGTCGTTAAAAAATTAGAAAATTAAAAAAAAACACTATTTTTTTTAAAAACGATTTTTTAAGAAAAAAAAATTAAGTGCAATGTAAACAAAACTCTACCGAATATTTTTCGGCAAAATGGTAATGCACAAATTACTTCAATGGGAGTATCGACTGTAACGAAAAGGTTGATTTTATAGCCAAGAGAGAAACATCTGAGGACACAAGACAACAAACAACTTCCTTTAGAGTTACTTAGAAAACATATTTTTGTGAAATTAGTGAAAACTCTTAAATTTGACTAGGCTGTAAAATCAACAGGCAAATCCTGAGCTAACATTCCAGACACTTGGAAAAAGTTTTGTCAAAATCGCCGTAAAGAAGTTGTGGCAAATTTCAAACTGCAAACAGGCCATGATCGCACGATCCATCATCTTAATAAAATAGGCATCCTTCCATCTAATACATGCCAAATTTTCAGAACATCTTCTTATATGCCCAGAACTTGATATAGAGTCTGAAGAATGTGGTGTGACAAGCAAACTATGCTGGAATATGCCAGAACTTTCATAAACTCCTATTAAAGACTACATATCTTATGTTACTTTTCTTATTAATTACATTTTTAATTTTTTACTTTTGTTCCCACGTTATTTTGTCCAGGTTCTTACTTTAAATGTTCGTTTATTTTATTATGTATCATTATTTTTGTGTTATACTTCATATGTATGGATTGATTCTTCCTATAAAACCATATGAAACAACACAAATTACTTCTGTTTTTCTAAAATATCTATTGTCCAAAACTGTCAGAAATTACAGTTAAAAGAATATCCATTTTCATTGTATATTAATATATTTTTGCCCCTCCTTCCAGCCACAATAGCTCGACAGCCCAGGGTGGGCCTTGGCCTTCTTAAGAAGCCTTTTCCTGACCAGCCTTCTTTCTGCTTGTGTTCTCCAATTTTTAGTTCTCAAAACTAGGAGATATTTTTCTAGGCCGTCAATCCATCTAAGATTTGGCCTGTCTTGCCTTTTCTCCGTGTGGTTGGGCATTGAAGACAATTTTAATGGTGCGGTCTTCGTTCATTCTGACTACGTGTCCTGCCCATTTAATTCGTTGTAATTTAATGAAGCTAATGATTTCAGATTCTTTATATGAGCTCGAAATATGATTTTTGCTAAGTTCTATTTCAACGTTCCCTCTAAAAATAAATCTTAAAATCTTCCTTTCGTAGATATGTATCATGTTCTCATCTGATACCAAATGATATCATTGATAAATGATATCAATGAAATGCTAAATGATATAATTTAATGTTTCTAATTATGGATGAAGACTATATACATAATTTTTCAAAGAATAAATTATAATATAAAAATGAAATTGCTAGAGTTTCTTAATGTACAGTTCTCGTAGAAAGATACAACCCTATAAAAAGACTGAAGCTTTACTGAGGGAGTTAGGAAATTGATGAGAATTTGTTGTTCACAAGCAGGATGAAGTTTTCTTATGAAGGCTTGATTTTTTTCACGTGAGAAAAAATGTTAAATTTTCATAAAATAGTTTTTTTATGTGCAAACCAGTATAAAAAATTTTAAATGATGAAATAATATCCTTTAAATTCGCTCTTCTAATGATTATATATTTTTAACATATAAATATGAAAGGAGATTATGAAAAAGAGACATTATTTTCATATCTGATATATTCAAAAAAATTATATAAACCTTCAAATTTGAATTCTTAAAAGCTTACTACTGTAATATTTAAGATCCTTTAATACACACAGAAACTTGAAAGAAAATTCTTGATCTGGGCAAGAAATTATTTTCAATTTTAGCATTTGAGGTATAATACATTTCTCACATATTAGTTTAAGTTAATGCATATCCAAAAAAATTTTAAAAGATTTACCTCATTTTTCTTTTAAACACTGCACGCAATGTCTCGTTTCTATAGAATAAAAATACAGATTTCTTGAACGTTTGAATGTGGTCCTTATTTTCCTTTTGATAAGTATCTTATAATATCTGTAGTAAATGCTTCTTGATCAATTAAAAGGCACAACATATTTTTCTAATTTGATTCACATATTTCTTGAGAAATCTGATTTGATTATTTCAAAAGAATGTTTTTGAATTGTCTAAATAACAAACTACAAAGATTAATTAAGAAAATATTTCTTTTCTGAGAAAAATCATGCATTTATTTAGGGCTACCTTATGAATCATGTATCCTAGTATGCATTATAATGAGCTTGTATTATCGAATTTTGTAAATTAACCTTTTTTCTTACTTTTTATAAAAGTAAAACTCTTTCTTTGTACTTAAAGTTTAAACGATTGACATTTCATAACGATTACTCATTCTGAAATATTACGTTCCATTTAAAGTTTTTTTTAAAGAAAAAAAAATCCCTTAAGTACCTTTCCACTAACTTCTTTAAGCCCCGTTTAGCCTTCCCCATGTAAATCAACCTCAACTTGACATGCGACGATTAACAATTAAAAACCAAAATCTCTTTTACAGGTATCAGTCTTTTCAAATCCACCTTGACAAAGAAGGGGTAAAAAGTTTAAAAATTAGAAATCCCTCATTTTCCCTAAAAAAAACTTCTTGAAAACCTCCTACCCCCTATTCAAAAGAAAAAGGGGAAAAAAGAGGAGAGCAGAAACTTCTCGAAGCCTCACCGCGCCTCCAGAAGAAAGATCAAAGACCAACTTGTAATGAGGCAAGCTGCTGTCACTCAGTTTCTACGCGGCGGCCCACCCGAAATGCTATTAAGAAGAGGCTTTTACCTAATGACCGCTCTTCCCCGTTCCAAAAACAATATAACAAAATGTGCCCCAACAGGATTAATTCCGGCGAGCCCCTTCTGCTAAATTATCTCATCTTTTAAAAAATGGAACAGACTTCATCAATAATTCTTTCAACCCTTGCAGAAGAGAGATTTGATAAGAATAAAGTTTCAACCACCTTACCCAATTATCATTTTATTAGTCTTCCATTCTCTGCTCTTGTAGTGATGGCATGAAAGGATTGCCATTTTTTTCTTCTTATTATTCTTTGGACTTTATTCTTCGTTCGTTATTATTTTTAAGGTTTGTTCCTTCTCTTTTCGGAGCGAGACACTTTAGGCTTAACTCACGTCATCGCGTTTTCTTTTCTTCGCGAACTCCTGGCGAGCAATCAGGCTCATTCTTAAGCCTAATTGATGTGAGTTTCGGACAGAGAAAAATTGACGCAGGGGCTGCATAGAAAGTAACTGGGATATGACGCGAAATGGCTCAGGTAAACTGGGTAAATGTCATTTCTTTAAGCGTGACACCTGAAGAAAACCATATTTATTTTTGTGCTATTTAGACTATTTAAACCGTCTGTCTCAGATGGAAGAATTTACCTCTCTCGGGTAATATCAGATCCGGGAAAATATGATAATTAAACTTTAAATCAGTTTAATTTGTTTCGCTATTGTAGTTTATTAGATAATTGCATTTGCAAAAATTTAAAAACAACATATGTATATATATATAGTGTGCAAAATATTTATTCATATATCCTTAACATAAGGTTGAATTTCTGCGCCTTCAGATACAATATTTTTTCACGGATTTTAGTGAATGTTTAAGACTTGTAGCACATTTAAGGTATCCAACTACCCCAAAATTTTAAATTTTGCAAAAAATTAACAATTTTTTATGATTTTATTTTATAGGCCATCTTATTAGCTTTATAAAAATACTAAGTTTGATATTTTCCGTTCACTAGAACAAAACCTACAAGTGTTTTAGTAAAAGCAGAGGCCATTACTTTAAATAACTTGTCATATTTTAAAACGCGTCTTACTCGAAATGTTGTGCATGTTCTGTGTAATAGTAGAACAGTTTTAACCTTGATTTATCAATAACTGTTTTATTACAAAATTTGCAGTACGTTATGTTAATATAATCACTATTTTTTAAGCAATTTCATATAATAACTAAGATAAACTGCTCTTGTAAAAATTAAAACATCTTTTATCCTGAAAGTCATTTCAAAAATGAAATAACATAGCAACACATCAGAATTTAAAAATTTAAAATTTGTTTATAAACCTTTGGTACAGAATGGGCTCCGTTTATGTTATTTTTTGTAAATTTTTACCGATTTTTTCCGATTTTAGTAATAATTTCTTTTTCTTTTCTCAAATTTAGCAAATTTTTCTTAAAATGTACTAAACAAATCTAAAAACAACAAAAAGTCTCCGTATCTCCATTTTTTTTTAAAAAATGTTGTCGCCAGTAATCGGATACCTAAGGAATGAAACATAATAATATAAACATAAACATAATCCTTGCTGAATCGATATTCAAAAATATGGTGAAAAAAAGAAATTATTTTTTTAATTTATTGTTTTTTAATTTAACTTAGATGTTATTCTTACGGGTCATGGTTGTATCTAAAGAATTAATACTGGATGGAAAAAAAAACAGACCTATAAAAATTTTCCGTTAGATAATCAGCGCATATTTTTCAGGAACATTCATTTTCCTATACTTTTAGTGGCTGCGGTACCCTAATGGTTATGGGCACGAACTCGTGGCCGATGTGTCATGAATGGACTAAATTCATGTGACATCATAATCACATGATAATTTTAAACCACGTGTTTTTAGCCAATCAAGTTCAAAAACACATGTGACGTCATAGTCACGATAAATGCAATTATCTATTTTCAGCAAATCAGTTCATGCACTTCGTTGTTGCCAAATTACGCTTTTTACAGAAACTTTTTTTTTTAAAAAAATTAATATTTGTCACACTTTATTTAAAAGTACATGTATAAAACAAGACTTTTTTTTCTTTAATTTTAAAATCTTTTTGCAGAAATTTCTTTTGATAAATAACTCTTGAGTATCTTTACCCAATCATGCAATTTGAAATTTTACCCAAGTTTTACAAATAGAATAAAAAGTACGAGCTAGTTTATTGTCCGTTTTGAATTCAATGTAGAACACGTGTTTATATTATCATGTGACCGTCATGAATTTAGTCCATTCGAGTTCTCGTGCCATTTAAAACACACGGTATAGAGAGAGCTAATGCAGGTTTAATCTGTATAGACGTGGTAAGGTTGTTTAGAGAGGGAGTGCCAGCTCAGGTATCGTCCTCGTCACTCGATTTAGGTTCAAAATTACGTGGTTCATCACCAATAGCCCTCGTGTCGCTTTATAGTTTAAGAAACTTCCACTCACTCATTCCCATACTTTTGCTTAAATCAAAAGTGTTAGTTTGAAAATTTCTTTTACTCGTTGATAAGAAGATTAGATCTGTCTGAAAATTTGTGTATATACAGTTTTCTTTACATTCGGGCCACAAAGAAATGACTGGAGAAATACAATTATAGGAAGAAGGGAGTAATGGTCCCGATATAGGGGTTGGCGTTGTCGAGTCACAAATTTGAATCCTGATGCCTCTGAAGACCCAATGGGGTTACGGTAGCTTAGTAGTCAAGGTAACAAACTCTCGGGCGTGTCATGAGTTCGAGCCTTGTACCGCTGAAGACCCACCGTGCAGAAGGAGCCGATGCGCGTTAAATATGTCGAAGCTCAAACGAACTCCCTTTGATGTAGTGTAGAAGTTAGAAAAGGAGTGTATAATCTTTGTTGCCGTCCTCGTCACTTGTTCAAAATACAAGGCCCGTCACCAAATGCCCTCGAGTAGCTAAATAGTGCGACGCTAATATTCATTCATTCACTGAAGACCCAACGTTCAGAAAGGCTGAGGCACATTAAATGTCATGGTGGAAAGCTAGGGGATCAGGGTACCGGTTTTTTTGTCATCCTTGGCACTTGACCGTGGTTTTCTGCTAATAGCCCTCGTGTTGCTTTAATTGTGACGTTAAAGTGAGTCAGCTATACGAGGGCTTTTGGCGACGGACCTCGTAATTTTGAACCACGGTCAAGTGACAAGGGCGACACCTGAGATTGCATCCCCTCTTCTAACTACCACACCACACCAACGGGATGACGTTTCAGGTCTTGACAGATTTAATGTGCATACCGCCCCTACACGGCGGGTCTTTAGTGGTACTGGGCTCGAATAAACACTCACTAGGCATGGAAAAATTACAAAATACCAAGATGACTTATTATGATTGAAATATATTTGAGAACATGAGAAGAAAATGAAATTCCATTTCATATTTAAACCAATTAACCTGCTACGTGTGAAACCGGAATCTTGGCCGAATAAATTCATATCAAATTGATTGGTAGGTTTTTACAGCCATACTTTGAAGCAACATAAGAGTTATTGACGAAGAATTTCGCAATTTTGAATCATTGGTAAATCCTATTTGCTATGTAACTCCAAAGTAATTTTCAAAAAAGGAAATCAAGTTATTATTTAAGAGTTAAGGTAGTAACTGTTACACATCAAATTAAAATTACTTTTCTTAGCAAAAATAATTCTGGATATCTTCCGTTAAGGAAAACGATGAAATACTTTTGATACATTTTATAAGTCATGAAATCCAAGTTACTGTAATATAAATAAGAATTGTTACAAAGGGTCCATTCGCAACAGCAACGCATTTAGAAATGGCGTGGATTTATTTAAAACTAGAGATTACTTCATGCTATTGTAAGTTTTTTCATTCATAATTCATAAATTTAATTCTTAATTCATTCATATAATTCATTTAAACTCCATAACTTAAACCTTTGCCTGCCATTTGTATCCAGTGGCTACTGTAGCCATGGGGTCAACGTAACGGCCTTGTGGCGGGAGAGAGTATGTTATGAGTTTGAGCCT
Source organism: Trichonephila clavata (assembly GCA_019973975.1). Classification (NCBI taxonomy): domain Eukaryota; kingdom Metazoa; phylum Arthropoda; class Arachnida; order Araneae; family Nephilidae; genus Trichonephila; species Trichonephila clavata. Next base: position 162,106 of record BMAO01003357.1, on the reverse strand, counting down.
GGAACCGTCCAGAAGGTGTCGATGCTCGTTAAAATATCGAGGCTCGAACTTCCTCTCGTTGGTATGGTGAGGAATTCAGAGAGAAGGTGTCAACTCAGGTCTCGAGTTCGTCACTTGACCATAAAAGTACGATGAACGTCACCAAAAGCAATCAAGTAGCTGAATAATGGCGATATTAATATGCACTCACTCATATGTTTCCAACGATTATTAAGAGAACCTCCATAGCCACTATGTTTAATGGTGTTCACGGAGCATCATATTACAGCAGAGTTGAAAAGTAAAAAAAAGGAACAGCATGAACCATTTATAGAACCCATTATATTTATAACCCATTATATATAAGCATATATTTCACCAGTTGCGTTAATGCCGCCGATTGATTGCTGAGGGTATGCGGGATATGGAGCAATCAATATATGAAAGCTATTATCCCCGGTATGAATGCTAACCACCTAGTTAGGAAAGAACAAGTAGAGATTTGAATTTATCCATACCATTGATTGGTATTAATATTATTAATCAAAAATATGGTATGAACAAAAAAAACTACAATAATATGGGACATTTTATTCGATATTATAGCCTGAGCATTTAAATTAGTGTCTTAATAGCCACGGGGAATCGATTTATTGTTAATTAATGTGTGTTTGACGGCAGCCATGCTCAGATGAAGAGGACGACATCGGAGCTGGCATCCCACTCTCCAATAATAGAGCAGTCACGTGATCGAATTCACGGACGGGAGGATTTTAGGAGATCTTTGGGTTTGGGTCAAATTTCACTTCATGGTATTGAGTCTGATTCATGTTAAATCTATCGAGGCTCAAACTCCTCAAAGTTGGCGAGACATGTTGTGAAGGTGTGATGCCAGTTCAAATGCTGACCTTGTCTTCATATTATGGCTGAAAATTACGAAGCAAACTGGCTGTTATCAACTGACCTTGTGTGTGTGTTTGTTGTCAGCAGCTGGAATAATAGCCTTTGTCGCTCCACATCCCACAGAAATAATAACTGCAATAATAACTGTTGTCATCAGGAAAACATCAAGAAAAAACAAACAATATGGAGTTGAATGTTTGAAATGATTATAATATACAGTACGTACTTGTATGGAATATCATGCCTTCCAATAGGTATTACTATGGACAAATCGAGAGGTTATTTTGAGACAAATCCTCAACACATCAAATAATTTAAGTACCAGAAAATTCTTGAGAATTCTTCTGAGGTAAGGTTTGTAATATTCATTATCAAAAATTTTCATATCGTGATATGATAATAGGACCTGAATTTGGAATATTGTTTCAGATACAAACGATATGAAACATTAATATTATATTCTGGCATTTCTATCCTATTGATACTCACTTATTTTGTCATATTATTCAATTTAATCTTATCTGATCTATTTTTTCTGGTATAAAATGAGTTTCGCATTTTTCTCCTATACCGTAATGCTAAATGATTTATCACTTTACGTGTTAAGACGAAAAAATAATTATTTATGGAATATTTTGAATTTTAAAAATCTCTATATTATAAACAGATATATGAATTACATTGCAGCAAAGTTTCATGAAAATTGAGACATTTTTCAGCCTGAAAATGTGCTCCACAATTCTTGGAGCACATTATTGTGCTCCACAATTCAGGATCTTGTACATTTGGCGAAGACATCAGTGTTGTTAGAAGCTAAGTTTATCTCTCTCTCGTGAACATATATTTTATTTCTCTTTTATTTTCACCTTGAGTTCAACTCGAATTTCACATCATAATGAAGATGGGGAAAATAATGCAGTTTCTTTATGTTATTATTTATATATAATTAGATGCATATTTAAGAATGTAAAAATAGAAAAGGTGAAGTGAACTTATACAAGTATCAAACGTGCCGGTTTTATTAAGAAGACACAGTACGATTTCATTGACAAAAATCGGTCAAAAAATCAAATTAAAATTTTTTTTAGCTTAAATTATTCTCTATATATTTTTCTATAACTTGACAAAATTTGAAAGCTCTAAACTTATAAAACACAGAATTATGATAGATTTTGCGTTCGTTTTTATTCACATCCCTATAGCAAATCAAAACTTTAAACTTACTTATCTCGGAAAGATAAAATAACTAGTTTGTCTTCATTTAAAATGCTAAGGCTTTTTTCTATTGTGTCTAATGCTTTGAATTTTTTTTACCTATTGCTAATAGTACATGTTACAAAAGTTGGTATGCACTTTTGAATCAAAGCAATACTTATTTTTTTAAAAATATTTGAACTCAGAATTTGTGCATTTTTTAAGGAATTTTCAATAAGCATTCATAGAAAGAAGTATTGTACGAATACCAATTATGTTATCGCAAAACTCATACCAACTCTTGTTATGTATAGTTTGACGTACTTGTAAATCAAGTTTTATGCTTGTATGTAAATCTTTTTAGGAGGAGTAGCATTTTAAAATCATTTCACAAATTTTAAGTTTTTTCCTTAAAAAATTAAATCGTTAGCTTTTTATGAAATTTTTGAGCCCAAAATCTTTTTTCACATAGTATACACACATAGGAGGCAACCAAAAAAATTTTGAAGATCCTTAAATTAAATTTTTTTGCTTAAATTGTACCATGTCCCCCTAAATATAAGTGGATCAATTGATAATCAGGTTAAAGTGTAAAATAGAGGTGCCCCTTGGCGAAGACAATTTCTTGGCGATCAGAATCAGTCGCCAAACTACCGAGAGTATTAAAGCGAAGACGAAGTAATGAGAAGTCGAATTCATTCTGACATCCAGATAAACATCGCCAAATCTAAGGGGCCACATATTCTACACTTTTGTCATTTTGCCATCCTTTCGGTACTTATATGCTATCGTTAAGATAACCAACCAAGTTGGCAATCCCAGGTTTCGCATCTGTCATACGCACTGAATCGGCAACCATGACCTTCGTTTCATATAATGTCGCAAAATACGGTTACGATAATACGTATATACCATCTTTTCTTTAAAAAAGGATACTAACGTATTATACTGTCCACCAGTTTCGCCAAATAAAATGACGTCACCATTTTAAAAGGCTGTTAATGTTTTGTAACATGCGTGGAAATGGTTTTCCACTATTGGCTGCAAATTGCGGCATTTGGCGACATCTTTAGATTTGAAGAAATTGGTCGACGGTATGATCCGTAAGTAACAGAAAAAATATAGTAACTGAATTTTTAAATTAAATAAATTTCAATAAATAATATATTTCTAGAAAATTTTTTATTTTATAATTTATTGTTTAAAATTTGTATCTTTCAAAAGAACATAACCATGAAATGAAGTATAAAGTACAAAAATCCTCGATAATAGACAGAATATATAATTATGTGACGTAAGATTTTCTTTGTATCTTGAAACAATTATCTGATGTATTTATTAGCCAACAGTTTCATAATTCGTTATATTACAATGGTCCCTTAGACAAACTTGAAGAGCAAAAAACTTACGACAAAGACATAATGAGTATGAAATAGGTTTATTGAAATTTCGTCTTCGTGTACACACCCTCTTGTGTCAAAAGGTAACCCATCTTTATGAGGTTATCATGTTGCTTTTAACTTCTTTGCTTCTTTCCTTTGACTGTTGAGACCACACGTAAGTTAGATCTTTACGGAGTGCTAAGAAATGCCAGATGTAAAAATGATCAATGGCGCTGCTTAAATTGAAATAGTTCTTTAACGCTCGAGTTTCCACTTGCCGCTATAGCTCTTTTCGCTTCAAAATAACTCATCAAAAATGTTAAAAACTCCAAAAAGGGAGAATTTTTTGTTTTTAAAAAAATAGAACAAAGCTAAGAATCATATTTATATAACCAGAAAAATGATACACGACCTTTCAGTCGCCAAAAAAGGAAATTTTCGAATTAAAAACTTCTTGAAACATAACAAACGACTTTAGAAAAGAACGAAAAATAACAGCATTAAAGATAAAGTAAATGATCTAGATGTGTTCTATGCATATATATATACTTTTCACATTTTCTCTTTTAAAAAGCCAAAATGGCGATCGAAGTAAAATGGCTCAAATAAAAAGATAAACTGTGTGAAAAGTATTTTTTAGAACGATATTTATGAAAATTTTAAATATGCAGATGGCAAACAATTCCTAAAACTTCTTTTTTATAAACCCGGTGGTTCAGAGGTTTAAATTGTGGGAAAGAAACCTTATGCCTGATTGATTCTAATACATTACTTTTAACAGCCTCTTTAATTAGAACGCTAAGTGTTCTATTTTGTGCTTATTTAACTAGGCCCAGGAATTAAAACTGTAAACTCTCTTAATTTTTAAATAAAAGAACAACTTCTTTCTTTCGGAAAGAAAAGCGACAGTCAATTTATTTTCTTAATTTTCCCCCCATTTGTTTCAAAAATTTTATTTTATTTTTCCCTTTGTATTTTTGCTGAGTACAAACATGGAATATTTACTATTCTTTAATTGAGAGTACTTAAGTTTGAAGCCAAGTTAAAAAATATAAGACGTTCAAGGATTTGAGTGGAGAAAAGCCTTTCTTTTAAAAATCGCGATTAAGAAAGAAAGTAATGCTTTGATGTTGGAAAGTACGTGATTATGTTTTATGTGTTATTGAGTGAAAAAATGAATATAATTAGAATATATATATATATATATATGCATACAATTACACTTTTTTAAATGATTACGATTTCTTTGTGTTTTTGATACTTTTATCGATTAGTTTTATTTCATAATATCAACTGTTTTGTAAATATTTAATTCTTGAAACATAAAACAATTACTACACACAAAATATAATATTGTAACCTTTTAGATACACTAAGTGAAATTATTAAAACATTTTAACAATTTCACGCTACGTTAGTTCAGGCTTAAACTGAAAAAGAAAAAAAGTGGTCATGGTCACGAACTCGTGTCTAGTCGCGTAATGGGTTCGAAACCTAGCGTCACTGAAGATCCGCCATGCTGTTGGGTGGAGGCACTATAGCCTGTGGTTATGATCCCAAACTCATGGCCGGCTTGTCACGGGTTCGAGTCTTGGTGTGACTAAAGACCTGCATGTAGAGGCGGCAGATAGATATTAAATCTGTCAAGCTCAATATCTAGTTCATATAGCAAGAACAGGTTAGCCAGCTCAGGGATCGTCCTCGTCACTTGACCGAGGTTCAAAATTTCGAGGTCCGTCACCATGAGCCCTCATGCTGTTATTTAGAGCAACGTAAAAACTCTCACTCACTCGCCAGCCATACGGATGCACGTTAAATTTGTCAAATGGTTCAAAGTTCTTATGTTGGAGTGTTATTGAAGGTTGGAAAGGGAGGTGCCACTTCAGGTGTTGTCCTCGTCGTTTGACTATGATTCATATTGCGATGCAAATTAAAATCAAATCTAATAAAAAAATAATTGTTTCAATTTTTGGTATTTTGTAATAAATTTCTTAAATATTTCAGGAGAACGTGTTCATGATTTTTTTGTTATCCACAGCTTGGATGATTTGAAGTTTTTCCAGTAAAAAAAATATACGAATCCCTTTAAAGTTTAATGCTAGACATGCCTATAAATTCTATAGTTCGAATTATATATATATACAAAACAATGTAATAAAATGTAGTGTATCATAATATCCTTTCACATTTTGATAGGTCAAATCTTATATTAAAGTCTAAATGATATATATATATATACGACTTTTTTTTATATATTCATAGATTTTGTGGTATATGCTTTATCCCACACTTTTTTCTTCTATTAATAAGATAAAGAACAAACTTTACCTTTTAATAAGCTATCGTGTTTACATCTTGGATAATTCTTTATTCACTAATTTTTTGTTTCCATATTTCCTCGCCGCAGCATAACACAAAATAGCTATTGCGCTATAAAAATTTTAAATCCAGTTAAATCCAATAGTATTAGTTCTTAAAATCCCATGCAAAAACTTACTGGTAACACAAATTGAGAGTAAGTCATCATGGTAATAACTAATTTGGGCTACGTGCGTTATTGTCAGTAAATTGCCAATGTTGAGTTGCTAAAGTTACAGGTTTTGTGGGATAAGCAGAAGCAAAGGTTATATAATTCCATTTTGAGTTGTTTATCACTCACGATAATGTCACGCGATCTCATTTGACATAAATGTGGGTACTTACGTATTATCGCAACAATCGCCAACGTTCAAGATAACTCGCCAAGTTGGTAACTCTAATTTCACATGTGTCGTATGCGCGGAATTGGCAATCATGTGCTTCTTTTTATATAATGTTGCCAATAAGTTGTGATAATACGTATGTACTAATTATCCTTTTATTAAAGGAATAATGCAATGTTGTTGAAAAAAAGCGAGAAAAGTCAGAATGTGCTTCTGATTCCCATGAATTTAAAAAAAAGATATGTATTAATAACAAAACATTGTATAGTTGTAGAGAGAGAGTGTGTAAAATATTCTTCAGGAACCAGATAAAAAATAGAACGGGTGAAAATCCTACTTTAATTCACACCTTTGGCAAATAAGAACAAATTGTGCTAAACTGCGCCAGCAGCTCATTTTTCTGTATTTCACTTCTATCTAAAATGTGAATAATAATAATGCCAAGTTGGCGATAAATAAAGATGAGGGGATAAAATATAATACTACTGAACTGACTTCTCTCCAAGACAGCAAAATTCCAACCATTCGGGAAACAATATGAAAAACTGTAAATTTCTTTAAAGATGTTGTTGAATCTGAAAATTTATTTCTAAAGGAAATAACGGTACTTACACACTATCGCAACCTATTGGCGACATTGTATGAAACGAAGCACTTGGTTGCCAATACAGCATGCACGTCTTATAGTAAATCGTGGTTGCCGAGTTGACGAGTAATTTATAGAGTTGGCGATTGTTGCGATAATACGTAAGTACCGAAATAAGTTATATCCCAAATCAATTCCCCAGATGGCAGAGAGATACCTTGTTCAATCCAGATGTTGATTAATATTAAATTTTTCTCCTATTTGATTTCTCATTTTCATTTCTTCATTCTTAACAAAATTTTTTATCATGGATTGCAAGAAGACTCCAGTCGAACTATTGTCTCATTCGGTTTGGAAGCTCAAATGCTTAGATCTATATATACCCAAATAGTCGACTAATTCGAACGTTTCTTTTCACTGTTCGGACTTAAACAAAATTTTCTCTCTTTGGAACTTCGAATTTTTGTTGCAACCGGATTGAATAGGCTTACTCCGCTCACTTCACTATATAATCTCCACAAATGTTAATTTTTATAACTTTAAAAAAAAGGGTTTTTTTCTAAATTAATTTAATTTTTTCGCCTGTCAAGTAATTATTTTAAAAATTCAAAAAAAAAACTTTTTTTTAAAAATCAAGTATTTTAACTTACACTGGGCAACATCAATTCTGTATTTTTATTTACAATACCCGATAGATCAGAGCCATACAGAGCTAAAATCTCCGTACAGTTCTTCTGAACGACCATAGATTAACGTATAATCCTAAAGGTAAAAAAAAATCATCCAATACAATGTTCCTCACTTAAGTGATTAGTATTATGAGAAGAAAAATTTTGCGACAATTACTCTAATCTTTTGTTAATTATCCTCCAATATAAAAACAATAACACATGACTAACGTCTTAATTTCATTTCATCGTAAATAATTAATATACTGTTCAATGCAGCTCCGCATGGCAGTAATAAACTGCGAAAAAGATACATAACTCCTGATTATTTTGTTGCAATTATCTTAGAGGATTTTATGTATAATTAAGGAAAAATAGAATAATACTATAATTACATGTATATTACCGTATTTTATGGAGTCATTCTAGATAAAGCCAACAAATAAAAAAAATTCTTCTAAAATTGTTATTTGTTCTAAAATGCACTTTTCTCTGGAGATATAATCACTTCTGACACATTAAAAACATACGCAAAAATGGTTAATGACAGACAATAAACAAAAACGCAATAAAACAGCTGCTTTCTTTTTCGACGTGATTTTCTGTTCTATTAAAAACACACAGCTGCAAAGAAAAAAAAGAAACATAATTTTACTTATTGTTTCTCACAATCGTACAAAGTAATGTTTTAATTTTTTTTAGTTAAAATATACCTTAATTCGCTTCGTGGAAATACATTCTACCGACGAAAGCATGAAGTCATTCGAAGATTTTGTTTCTTTTCATTTAATTACAATGTATTATTAAATCTCGTCTGCTCACATAAAAAAGGAGCCGGAAAATTGGCACCATCTAGAAAAATTACTTCCAATTCACATATGCAAACATCTTGTGTAAACAGACCTTAAAGAAAAATCTTTTTTTATTCCTTTTTCTGTTTCGAATTATGAAAGAATACCTCTGCTATTCTACTTCGTTTGAAGTCTAGAACTAAGAGGAGGAAACCCACTTCATTTTAATTATAACATTTAGAATAAAGAACAAAAAAAAATATAGTTTGAATTAAATGAGATTTGTTCTTTGGTTTTCTCCGCATAAAAGTCGTCTGTTTGAATTTTGGGGAATCTTATGGATTTTTGAGCGAAAGTTTGGAAGCCATTGCGTGGCAGCAGTGGGAAGACATAGGCTGTGAGAGTATATTAGGAAGAAAAACAAAAAAAAATTTTATTTAAAGGACGTTTTGGTTTTTATCCAATGCATTTTTGAAATTTCCGGTACTAAAAATAGTTTTACAATACAAACTGAAATTTCTCATTGCTGTTATATCTCTTATTGTAAAAGCTAACAAAGTAAATTTTTTTAAAAAAATAAGATATAGCGATTGGTTTAAATGTAAACTGAAAGTTTTAAAAGTATTTATTGTAATTATTCTAAAGCGGTAATAAATGTTTATACTTATGAATTTTCCCATTAAATGCAAAAATTAGTGATTAAGTTTTTTATACGAGCATCAATATTTATTTGTGTAGGAAAAGATTTCAAGCTTTTATTTTTCATGAATTCGTACATGTATTTTAAAAGCTTTTATTTAACTTACAATGTATGTATGTATGTAATTTGTTCGGGTGGAATCTTGCAACTCAAATTTTGAAGCTGATATGTTCCTCCCATTGAGCTGAAATTTTGTATACACGTTTAGTTTGGATGACAATGCATGTTTTGACCATTTATATTCCGATATTGCTATTAATTAAAAAGATATTAATTAAAAACGTTAAACTATTTTTGGGCGCCAACTTGGATATATCTGCATTGTGTTGTAATAATTTTATTGTTACAACAATGACAAAAGTTTGCGTCGAAAATCGGTTTCCAGCCAAACTGGAATTTCATAACATTGCGCTATTGACTGTATTAATTAACTTTGTCTAAAAATAATTACATTTCTACAACGTAAAAATAATCTAATTTCTACAACGTATGCAATTTTTTTTACAAATTTCTATCTATTTTCTTGGATTTAAATTTAAAACAAAAAAGGTAGAGCTATTTTTCAAGTAGATTGGTACATTGTATACCTTTCTCAACGCTGTCAAGTTAAACTGAAATGGAGTATTATAGAAATTCTAACCTTAACCCCTTAACTGGTTTGCCCGTACACCTTACGGGCTACTGAAAGTTAGCCACAACCGGTTTGCCCGTGCGCTGTACAGGCACCGAAATTTTTCTTTCTATATTTTATTTGCACAGACATTTTTATTCCTATAATAAGGTTATTAGTATAGTGTGTCTTTAGGAGATGCAGAGAGAGTTTGTCCATGGTACTGAACTACTCTTCATTCAGAATTTTGGTTGTGGTGAAGGTGAGAATTTTTCACTGAAGGCAAGAATATATATTCTTGAAAATATTGGATAAATAACAGGGATTTACAAGGCAATGTACAATGTGTTGCCTAAGAAAAAGGAAAATGGATAGATAATCCAAAGAAGTCGATATTATCTCTATCCCCATTGGAATATAAAACTTAGTGATACACTATTCTTCATATTGTGTGTGCATATAAATATGCACTCACACACATGAAATCCTATCAATCGTATGAAAAAGAGATATGAACATGAAATTTTTTGTTAAGTGGAAGAAAATATATTTTAAGATATATGTGAAATATTCTTCATAGTACGCAGAATGTACTTATTAAAAGCAAACATTTAAGGGTTTTTGTGTTCAAAAATTATAAAATAAAAAAAGGTGAGTAAAATTTTAAACCGGAGATTAAAATAAAAATCTTCCATTTTCGCGCGTTCTGTTGATTATTATGCTTAGTTACATGCAGTTAAAATATGGGCTTTTTTTGGGAAAATTTTGGTCAAAAAAATTGACCGCTTAAGAGGTTAATCTATGAAGCTCAGACAAAAAATAATTATAGAATCGGAAAGATCATTTATTTCGTCCCGATACGGTATAATGTTTTTTACAAAATAATAATATTTGTATTTCTTACGATTTTTTTTAAATAAGTCAAAATCGATGCGTTTTTATGAAAATAATGTCTAAATCGACGCGCATGAAATTTTGTTTAAATGAATCGACATTCCGTACTAAAACAGCTCATGATTTGCTCTTTTAGAATCAGTCATTTAAAAATTAAAATGTCTAAAATTTTTTTTTATGATTTTTCAAAAAATACTCAACATTTTAATATTTAATAACTTCGTCATTTATGAAGAAAATCTCATAAAACTTTTTTTCGTGTGTAGGATAATGTTACCCAAGATCTGTACGAAGATTGAAAAAATTGCTTAAAATTTACGGATTTAAGAAAAAATTGTGTTTTTCGACTAGTACCCTTTTTGCGAGAATTCACTTAGCTCGACTGTTCGAAAATAACCGGCTAACACCTAGCAACAATGATGCGTTGAATGAGATGAATAGACTAAGAAACCTGTCCAGTGATAACTAAAAAGTAAAAAATAAATTAAAAGTAAAAAAAAACTTTTTTAAAAACAAGCTTTTATTTAAACGCACTAAAAAGAATAAAATAAATTTTTCTTTAAAACTTTTTTTACTATCAACTTATAACGTCATTACACAATTTATATGATATAAAAGCTTGTCGCGAGATTTACATCTGCAGATAAACAAGTAAATTAAATAACTTGATCTGATTGATTTTAATTTCTTGAAATTTTCAAACTAAGTAAATAAGAGTGCTTTAATCTCGCGACAAGCTTTTATATCAAATAAATTGTGTAATGACGTTATAAGTTTATAGTAAAAAAATTTTAAAGAAAAATTTATTTTATTCTCTTTTAGCGCGTTTAAATAAAAGCTTTTTTTTAAAAAAGTTTTTTTTTTACTTTTAATTTATTTATTAAAGAGTGGCATCTGTTTCCATTTTGTTTATAAGTTATGCTGTTAAATTTTCTGAAATCTCAGAAGGATTAGAATAACCTTAAATCACTTTTCAAATGGATTTTTAAATAATTTCTTTTGATACTTAACTATTTAAAATAAAGTTTCAAATAATTCTAGCTAATAGCTTATGAGGTGTGACACAAAAAAACAAGACTGGTCCAATAAATCATTGTACACGGTACAGAATTTATATTATTACTTTCAATGTAGTTCCCTTTAGCATTCACACACTTCTGCATTCGGTGCTGCCATTGCTGGTAACAGTTCTGAAACGAGGTTTTTGGAAGGACCTTCAGGAGATTCACCATTTTTGCCTGAACCTCTTCAACTGAGGTAAAATGGGTTCCCTTTAATACAAGATTTGATTGCTTTAATATTAACTTTTTAAAAAAAGTCGCATGGGGTCAAATCCTGTGAATAAGGAGGATGCTCCATTGCACAGTAATGTTTTTACAGTTCAGAAACTGCTTAACAAATAGGTCCGTGTGAGCGGGTGCAGTAGTCTGTAATCGCTTACCTTGGGTGCCCAGCACGTTCGTCATTTTGCACACTGACCCTTCCCTCTGAAAACCGTTAACGCCATTCAAACACATGTGCACAAGACAAAATTTCATCTCCATAAGCCTCGGTTAATATTTGAAATGTTTTCGTGGTGGATTTCTTAAGTTTCACAAGAAACTTAGGGTCGATTCGACATTTTTCCGACAGAATGTAGTTGCACATGTTCACAATGTCTCCATTTTCCCAACTGAAGGGATCGATTCAGACGAAACTGGCCGCATGGATAGAGGAGGTGCAAGGGATGACGTCACTAAAATAGTTGTTGCCAACTCCACTTTTTTTCAAGCTTCACACTTAGTATCGTTTGTGTGTGTGTGTGTGTGTGTGTGTGTGTGTGTGTGTGTGTGTGTGTGGTGTGTGTGTGTGTGTGTGTGTGTGTGTGTGTGTGTGTGTGGGTGTGAAGAATTATATGAAGAAGAATTCTACCAAAAATACTGAAAGTTTAAAAAATTAATTTCGTAATCTGACTATGTCAGGGATGGGCAATCGTTTTGGTTCGAGGTCCAAGTTGTAGAAGCGAAGCTTACCGAAGGGCCACACATTTTCAAAATGATTTCATTCATTAGTTAACTTTAAATCTCTGATAAGGTATAAATTGTTCCATAAAAATCAATAAACATAAGTTAAATAAAATAGTAGCAGTTTTACTCAGTCTAATTATTATGCTAATTTCATATCATCTATCACTGCGAGCACATTTAATTTTAGAATCAATTTAATAAGGAAAATGCACCGTTTGACTGTTTTGGTGGGTCACCAAAAAAAACTCTTTGCGGGCCGTATGGGGACCGTGGGGAACTATTTGCTCACCCCTGAAGTTTTTAAACCCCTGTCCAATAGGTTTATTCTAACTCTTGTTATTGATGTAATCATACAAACACACATAAGGGCAAGATATATTACCTACTTCAGAATCAATTCAGAATACAACATATTTATTAATTTAGTAAAACTGTTTATGATTATATAAGGGTTGCCCTAATGAAAAGTGGGCATATGCGATTGCGTCATAATGAGTGTTGCTATAGCAGACCCACCAAGTGAGTGAGTGAATAATAACGTCGCACTGCAAAGCTACACGAGGGCTTTTGGCGATGGATCTCGTAATTCTGAACCATGGTCACGTGACGAGGATGATACCTGAACTGGCACCCCATCTCCTAACTACCACAACACACAAACGGGAGGGCGTTTGAGATGTCGACAGATTGAACGTGCATCGCTCCCTTACACGGCGGGTCTTCGATAATACTGGATTCGAACTCATGACATGCCTGCCATACCTTGACCACTTGGCTACCGCTGCCACAAGCAGACCCACCAAACAGGGACACGAAGGACGATAAGAAGTGTATAACACATACGATGTTTAACAGTGAAATCTGTTAGTGGTAGAGGAAATTAATCGTAAGTAAAGTCGTGCCATATAAGGATACTTCCAGATCGAAACAACATGTGGTAGAATGGTTTCTTATTGCAGGGTTTAAGTTTAATGTGGACATATATCGAAGAATAGTGGCAATCTATGGCGAGCACTATTTAGGTCGAAACAGCTGGTATTATATTTTTCGAGAAGGAGCAGCAAACTATATCGGATATACATGAAAATGTCCGTCCACACATCTGTCGGGATACCAAAATTGCTTTAAAAATATCCGTTGGGAAATGTTAAAACACCCGCCGTACAGTCCGGATTTGTCACCCTGTGATTTTTCGGCCATAAGTTTACTTGAGAGAGCATTATATTTCCATTTGAACGATGAAGTGACGGAAGCCGGGTAGGACTTTCTTAAAAATCGCCCACGTCCTTTCTAGACTTAATACATAGACTTGCTGCCGATACGATGGGACCTGTGTTACACCCCTCCGAGGGGATTTCTTTTGATTTCCAATGAAATCATTCCTTTTATTGAATTTGTCCACTTTTCATTCGGGCAACCCTTATATAACGATTAAAAACGCAGAACACTGTAATGCAAGGGTGTTAAACTCAAAGGCTGACTTGGGCCAAATAAATAAGGTTTAACTTACGGTGGGCCGCAAAGAAAATCAAAATTCATAGTAACGTAGGTTTATTTCGAATAATAAATTATAATAAAAAATATATAAAAGAAGAAGAAAAAAAATTTAATATGTACTGCTATCTTTCCTATATCGGGGGAAATTTTTATGTTTTATTGTTTATTGTGTGCCAATGTATTGACCGGGCCACAAAAACCTTCGTTATGGGGCGGGAGTTTGACACCCCTTCTATAATGATTTAGAATTATTAGCTAGAAAGAGTTTCTTAAGGTATCCGATTACCCTAAAATTCTGATTTTTGCCAAAAATTGACAAATTTTTTTATGGCTTTATTTTATAGGTCATCTTATTAGCTTTACAAAAATAACCAAGTTTATCATTTTCCGTTCACTAGAACAAAAACTACAAGTGTTTTAATAAAAGCAGATGTCATTACTTTAAGCAAGATGCCACACTTTAAAACGCGTTTTACTCGAAATGTGATTTTTTGAAAATAATCAAACGGGGCCAGCGATTGCTAAAAAAGTTTTGAAAATATTTAACTGTGAAATTTTTTGTGTAAGTTCTGTATAATAGTAGAAGGGTTTTAACCGTCAGTTTTATTAATCACTGTTTTATTACAAAATTTACAGTCCCTTATGTGAATATAATCACTGTTTTTTTAAGCAATTTCATATAGTAACTGAGATAAAGTGCTCTAGTTTTTGTAAAAATTAAAATATCTCTTATCCTGAAGGTCATTTCGACAATGAATAACATAGCAACACATCAGAATCGAAAAATTGAAAATTTGTTTATAAACCTTTGGTACAGAATGGGCCGAATTTATGTTATTTTTTAGCACGTTTTTCACGTAGTGGAACAAAAGCGCTATTAGGACGCAAATTTCGTCTTTGTCTTCGTTCCATATTTTGTCGTACCTTTTTCTCAGCCAATAAGCAACCAATTGACCTCGGGTTTTCGGCATTTGGTCGCATTTGTGACCTAGATGAGCCGAATCATATTTAAATTTCCCATAGTTTTCCCGAATTTTCCTACAAATTTTCCTGAATTTCGCCAGTGTTTACGTATACGAGTCATTCTTTTCATTCCATAAGCCTTTGTTAGTTAAGCTAAATAAACATTAAGTAATGTAGTAGTTAAGTTATTATTAATTGCATATACTTTTCCTTGTTAAACTTAAAAGAATAAATACATAGAAGCGAGTTTTAAGCCTAGACAAGGAGTTAAGTCACCTTGTCCGGGCTTTTGTAGCTTCTGTAAAAAAAAAATTTTTTGCTTTTTTTATAGTGCTGATACAGATTTGTGTCATTATTTCTTTTCAGCTCAATAGTAGTATATTTAGAGGAGTAGTACAGTACACACACTACTTTCTGTTATTAAAAAGTTCATTAGTTGCATTATTGTAAAATACAACATGTGAAAAACGCGCTAAAATTACTTGGCCATGCCAATGATTGATATCTTGTCAATTTTTACCCATTTTTTCCCATTTTAGTTATAATAATTTATTTTTCTCTTCTTAATTTTAGCATATTTTTCTTTAAATATACTAAAAGAATCTAAAAACAACAAAAAAATCCACATATCTCCATTTTTTTAAAAAAATTGTCGGATACCTTAAATTTAAGAAAATCTTCAAAATTTAATTCTTAGTTGGTATTTTAAAGCAGAAGCATAATACACTGCCTTTACAAACAAATTAAATTTGATAAAACGGAAAGTAATATAAATTCAGTTATTTATGAAAAAATGAACTTTAATAAAAAACATGTATTTTTGTGGCGAGCTTTTTATTCCATACTTTGTTGTCAACACCGACATTGTTCAACAAACTGTGTCACTTTTATTCGAATACTACTTTCCTCATTTTTACTGCCTATTTTATGTTTTATTCTTTAATTCATTGTCTGGGTTTTTGAAACCTCAACTAAGTTTCTAAAGAGAGCT
This sequence comes from Trichonephila clavata, assembly GCA_019973975.1. Taxonomy (NCBI): domain Eukaryota; kingdom Metazoa; phylum Arthropoda; class Arachnida; order Araneae; family Nephilidae; genus Trichonephila; species Trichonephila clavata. Next base: position 146,240 of record BMAO01003357.1, on the reverse strand, counting down.
GTTCACAGTTTTGATAAATGTGGTATGGAATTTCATTTGAGAGAGAGGCTTGTTGTGCGTGAGAAAGTTTGAAATGAAGAGCGGAAACTTGTTGAGAAAACTCTTGGCATAATGAAAAATAGCGTGTGTGTGCACTTAGAAAACTTGTAGCCGAAAAAGCTTTTTTATGTGGGTGCTATCCATCCTGAAGAAAAGTTTCCTCAACTGCGCTTTGGCATATGCAAATGTAAGAAAATTTTCCTTATCTCGGGAAATAAAACAAATGAAATTCAACAAGTTTTATGTGCGTTAGGATAGTTAATGCATTTAAAAATTATTTTGGTTGCTTTGATATAAAACGTTCCTGGAAAAAATTTAAGTATTAAACAAAATGGAAAAAAAAGCAGAAAGACAAAAGGATAAGCTTTATGAAAAATTAATTATTAAAATGGGATATCATTTTTTTTATTGAGAACTTTTATAAATCTCCACAAAATCACACGGTATCATCTCGGTAACCACAAAGTATCACACGGTATCATCTCGGTAACCACAAAGTATCACACGGTATCATCTCGGTAACCACAAAGTATCACACGGTATCATCTCGGTAACCACAAAGTATCACACGGTATCATCTCGGTAACCACAAAGTATCACACGGTATCATCTCGGTAACCACAAAGTATCACACGGGAGCTTACAGAAGTAAGCATGAAGCACACTTCACAAAGGAAGAAGGGATATAAAGTCATGAAGGATTACAATACAAACATCCATGCCTTCTCCAGGTTTCGAACCCAGACCCTACGGCAGTGCTCTCAGCGTCACTAACCATTATACAGGATGGATGAAAAAAGGGTATCACGAGGGCTCAGTTCTTGCACTACGCTGTAGTCACAGTAATTTAGTGGTCAAGGTCACAGACTTGTGGCTGGTATGTCACGAGTTTGAGCCTTGTGCCACTGAAGACCTGCCGTGTAGAGGGGGTAGTTACGCGTTAAATATGTGAAGGCTCAAATGGTGTGGTGTGGAAGTGAAAAGAGAGGGTTGGCAGCTCAGGTATAGTACTCGTCACTTCACCATAGTTAAAAATTACCAGGTCCGTCAACAGTAGCCGTCGGGTTGTGTTACAAGGTAACCATTAATAAACACAGACACTCACTCTTTGATATGAAATTTTTCAGACTGTATTAATTTTCATACTGCTTAGCCAGTAAAAAATTGTTCTAAATGCTTAAAAAAATAAAAGTCGATAGACGAAAGATCCGATAAATAAGTTGGGAGCTGTAAAATTTTCCTACTTTAGTTTATTTAATTTGGCAATTGTTTTGTACGGTGTATGCGGCCGAGTGTTGTCGTAGAAAAATATTGGGCCATGCCCATTAACAAGTGAAGGGTATGTAATTTTTAATTTTTAAGGCATTTCATCAATGTTCTGGCAGTGTAATACATAGAGTTGATTCTACCCTCTCCCCCATAGGTTTTTGTTTGAAGATCTTATATGTTGTGCTAGTAGTATTCAAGCGGCAAATATGCCCTGCTAATAAAATCCTACTTAATTTGAAGAATTTTATTACATATCAATGTCCTTATGATTATTTTAGAATACTAACCTAATATAATTTTTTTAAATATTAAATTCTTGAGCCTGAGAAGAAAAAGTTCATTCGCGCGCGCGCATTTACAAATAAAATATTGCATAAACAACAAAATATGCTACAAAATCTTTCATAATTTTATCTGCAGATTTGGAAGGACACATAAAACAGAGTTTAGGAGCAGAGAATTTTGATTGTAATAGAAACGATTGTGTAAAGTAAAGCTATAAAATAAAGCTTTAAATAATATCTAGAATTTGATTTTTTTTAATATTTCGATAAACTTTTGATTTTTAAATGAAATAAAACAAGAACCTACGCGGTTTTTTTTGAATTTTTATTTATAAATAAAAGCATACTCTTATATATATAACATCTCTATATAGCAATTTAAAACATATCTTAGAATAAAAAAATACTTGAGTAAATATCACAACTAATGCACGCAGTTTTAAAAAGAATTTCTATTCCTCTCGCTTAAAAACATTTCAATGATATTACATAAAATGCGTACTATTTATAAACAGCACATAAAAAATATATTATATTTGGATGGTATTCAGTATTCCATATGTTATGTAAATAAAACCCTTTAAGTCTTCCAAAAATTTTCTATATGCCACATTCGATTCTTAGATGTTTAGTAAATAAATTTTAAACATCGATTTGATTTCATGATTTTCGATTATCATACCAATCGTCTGCGCTGTCAAAACGTCAAATCTAAACGTATTTGATATTTCAGCGAACACCCATAAATACAGCACAACTCCTCATTAAATGAGCCTTAAAACCATTTTGTCAGTGTACTTAAAGAAGAAATGCAATAATATTTTTTTAATCTCATCTAAGTAGAAATGTCAGTTTAGCTTCAAAAACTTGACCTCTCTCTCTATATATAAACCCTTTTTATCCCTTCTCATCTTGAAATATCAAGGGGGAAAAGACGCTTAAGGAAAGAAAAAAATAAGTTTTTTTGTAGTTGTTAACCCTAACGCCAAAAGAACATTTGCGCCATTTTCAATTCGAAACCATTCCTAATGGAGTGGCACATCAGAGGCGAGAAATTTTAATAACTCTTCAGGCGTCTTACATTATTCACACATTGAGCGAGATAATTCATCATAGTCTTGACAATGACATATAGCAGTCAGACGTTTTCTTAATGCTCTTTTCTTTATTATATTCCATTTTTTATGCCAAATGGAATGTGTGTTTTCGTTGCTGCTGTGCTGGGTATACGTTTATTTCTCCATGGAGACTTTTAAATATTGTCTCCAATAGTCTTTTTCCTTCTTCACTGTCTTATTATCGACCTAAGAATCCTTCTTTCCCCCCTCTGCCATACCCTTTTGTTCTTCATTCGAATCATTTCGTAATTCTTCCACACATCTCTTTCTTCAATTTTCGCAATATATCATTCGAGTGCGAGCGAAAAGAAAGATTAATGTGCCGAAGTTTATGGATTATAATGAATACAAGCAGATTTATCTCGATTTATCTATTCTATATCTGCTTAGGAATCTTTTCCCGACCAAAGAGGCATCCATCTTTTTTCCCCCTGCTTTCGCTCGCTTTGCCTCAGGAAGATCATCACTCAACTCAACTCGGTCCCCACGAAAAGAGAAACAAAGAACTGTTTAGTTTTGGTGGTTTGATCTGAGAGCAAAGCTCTTTTCTGATTGGATGGATGGGAAGCATGACGTAGGTGAGATGGCATTTTAGAGATTCATTGTTCGAGTTACTTGATTAGAGTTTTCCATTCATCAATTGTTGTAATTGTCTAAGATAGTCATACCTTAGAAGAAGTTCGATCTTTTACTGCATTATATATATTGTTCGGTGTCATTCAATTCGAAGACTTCAAAGGAAAATTTCGCAAGAATTTCTTATCTAGTAGAGTGTTATTTCGAGAATGCATATAAGATATATTTTGCATTTTTTTACTTGCACAATGGTATGCATCTTTTACCGTACAATTGACGCTTTCGCTTAAATAAATTGTCCTTTTTTTTTAAATCAAACGTCAACGTTGTTTTGCTTCTGCTTTTTTTCAACGAATATGTTAAGTATTTTGAAACATTTTATTTCATTATTTGGGTCTATTTAAATTCGATGATCCTATTTTTATAGAAAAATAGTAGTTGGAAACAGAATTCGGTGATTTAATAATAAAGTGGGTTTTTTTTCATCGATATATATTGATAATCTATGTTAAGGTGGTCACGAAACAGGATCTGTATCTCAGTAATGTTAAAAATAGGCATTTTTAAGGAACATTTATAAACATTCTATAGAATAAAAATCTCCAATTTTTTTACTGAATATTCTTTGAACCACAATATACATACTTTAATCAGAGATTTTATAGATAAGATGTCTAGTTATTTTTTAAAAAAATATTTTTTGCACAAATCTGTTTTCTTTTTCAAAAACAGTGAAATTTCATCATGTTTAATGCTATAAATTAAGTCAGAATATTTTTTTGAAAAAAATCCCTCGATTAAAGTATGTATTAGAGTATAACTATTAATTATGTATAAATGCAGTAGTTGAGGAACAAATGGTCCTTATATGGTAAAAATGTTAGTTTTGAGAAAAATGGATTTTAGTAATGGATTTAGTAGACTTCGACAGGTGGTAAAACATTTTCAAAAAATTATTGAAAATGTTTCTACTATTTTTAGAATGATAACTTTTGCACCATTAGAAGCGTAGAAATTCATATTTTATTAAAATAAGAAAAGTGAAAAATGTGTGTGATTGGGGGGGGGGGGATTCATGAAGCTACCCCAGGTGCATTCACTCTATACAATAACAAGATAATTTTTCTCTCATATTACAAATATAGAATTACTTGCAGATTTTATGCATGAAACTGATGCAAGAAATTTGTACCCGTGGTAGCCTAGTGTGATCAAGGTAACTTATTCGTCGTAGGCATGTCATGAGTTAGAGCCTAGTACCACTGAAGAACCACCGTGTAGGGGAGCGATGAACATTAAGTTGAAAGCTCCAACGTTCTCCCTTTGATGTGAGTGAGTGAGTGAATATTAACGTCGCACTGTTTAAAACACCAGGGCTTTTGGCGACGGACCTTGTAATTTTGAACCATAGTCAAGTGACGAGGACGACACCTGAGCTGGAACCCCCTCTGCTAACTACCACACCACACCAACGGAAGGAATTTTGAGCTCTCTACAGATTTAACGTACATCACTCCCCTACACGGCCTCCCTTTGATGTGATGCGAAAGTAAGGAGAGAAGGGTGCCAGCTCAGGTTTCGTCTTCGTCACTTGACCATAGTTCAAAATTACAAGGTCCGTCGCCAAAAGCCTTCGAATAGCTGAACTGTGCGACGTGAATATTCATTCACTATACAAGGAATTTATATTTTCATTAATTTATTATTCAGTGTGTGGGTGTTTCTTAAGGTACCCGACTACCCTAAAATTGTGAATTTTGCCAAAAATTGACACATTTTTTTATGATTTTATTTTTTGGGTCTTGATACCAAGTTTATCATTTTCCGTTCACTAGAACAAACACTACAAGCGTTTTAGTAAAAGCAGATGCCATTACTTTATCAAAGATGTCATACTTTAAAATGCGTTTTACTCGAAATGGGATTTTTTGAAAATAATCAAACGGGGTCAGCGATTGCTACAAAAGTTTTGAACATAATTAACTGAATTTTTTCTGTAAGTTCTGTATAATAGAACCTTTTCACCTTATTAACCTTCTGTTTAATAGAACTATTCTATCCTTCAGATTTCCCATTTACTGTTTTATTACAAAATTTACAGTCCCTTATGTGAATATAATCACTGTTTTTTTAAGTAATTTCATACAACTGAGATAAAGTGCTTTAGTTTTTGTAAAAAAGAAAATATCTCTTATCCTGAAGGTGATTTCATAATTGAATAATATTGCAACACATTAGAGATTGAAAAAATTTAAAATTTGCTCATAAACCTTTGGTTTAGAATGGGCCGCCTTTATGCTATTTTTTTGTCAATTTTTACCTATTTTTTCCCATTTTAGTAATAATAATTTCTTTTTCTCTTCTTAATTTTAGCCCATTTTTCTTAAAATGCACTAAGCAAATCTAAAAATAACAAAAAAATCCCCATATCTCTTTTTTTTAAAAAGAAAAAGTTGTCGCAACCAGTCGGATACCTTAAAATTTTATTTATCCCGATATTGCAATTCCAGACTAAAAATTGAATAACTTACGATGGGGAATTTAGAAGTAATTAAAAAAAATACAACAAAATTACGGGTATCTAGGTGAATGAATGAGTTATTAAAACGGCACCCTGTGGAAGCAACATGAGGCTTATTGGCAATGAATCTCGTAATTTTGAAACGTAGTCAAGTTACAAGAACGACACCTAAGCTATAACCCCCTTCTCCGAGCTTCCACACCATGCAACGGAAGGACTTTGAGCGTCGACGGATTTAACTTGTATCAGACACTTTACTCTTCAGTGGCTAGAACTCATGACACGCCAGTCACTAGTCCGTGATCATGACTACTTGGGTACTGTAGCAACTACGGGAATCTAGCAACAATAGAAAGAAATTTAGAGAGAAAAAAGAAAGGATTTTAAGAGGGTCGCAACAAAATTTTAAAAATTTCGCTACAGAGTAGTAAGATTTGGCCTTTTTTTGTGTAAATTTGGAAAAGTTGACAGTTTTACAATATTACGTTGGCAACAATTTTTCTGAAGATTTTGTTTAATAGTTACAGCACACTAGATTATAATTTTCACCAAAGGAACAATAAACGAGTCTGTTATATTTGCTGTAGCGCTGCAGAAATCAGTTAACTAGAACACGTGAATCTGATAGTCGAGAATGATTTTGTATCTATTTCCGCTACATAGTTTTTCAATTCCTACTATTTGCTCACTCAAGAGCGAAAACATTATGACCACCTGTCAATAACGAGTTGGCTTCAACCCGCCTTGGTATGGATGCCACAAGTACTTGGTAGATGGCCGGAGACAGATTGTACCAGATGTTTAAGCAACGGTCACGCAAATCCAAGATATTGCGAATTGGTGGTCTTTGAACTCTGATCTGCCATCCCATGACATCCCAAATGTGTTCTATCGGATTGAGATACGGTGAGTTAGGCGGCCAGGACATTAACTGGAATTCAGCATCATGTTCCTGGAACCACTCCAACACAATTTTAGCCTTGTGACAGGGCGCATTGACCAGTTGGAACATTCCATTTCCAGCTGGAAAAACAGAGGCCATGTAAGGGTGCAACTGGTCCGCAATGATGTTCAGATACCCTGTAGTATTCATGGTCTACTCTACCACAACCACGAGTCCCAGAGACGCTGAAGAAAACGTCCCCCAAAGCATAATACCGCCACCTACGGCCTGTGTATGTACCTACTGTACATTGAGTGAACAACTGTTCACCTAGAAGACGGCGTATCCTGACACGGCCATCGGCGTGATGAATGACAAACTGTGATTCATCTGACCAGGCAACTCTCTCCCACTGATCCATGGACCAGTCGTGATGTTCCTGGGCCCAGCACAAGCGCAGTTGGCGATGACGCTTGGTCAGCAAAGGCACACGAGTGGGAATTTTGCTGCGTAGCCCCATATCCAACAGTGTCCGCTGAACAGTGTGCTCCGATACTATTCTACTTGGCCCTGCATTGTATTGGGCTGTCAGTCTGAGCCACTGTCTGACTCCGGTTTTGCTTCACCATGCGAGACAGTCTCCGACGACCTTTTTCTTTGATAGCGTGTGGACATCCAACACCATGTCGTCTACTGCTGGTTTCACCGTCATTCATCCACTTTTCATATGTTCTGACAACTGTAGATCGTGAACAACCCACGAGTCGTGTAGTTTCGGAAATACTTGTTCCGAGCCTTCGAGCCATTACAATCTGCCCTCTATCAAAGTCGCTTAGATATGCAGCCTTTCCCATCACACACAGAAGTGATTCTTCAGACTCTCCAGCAGTAGTTAAATACCACTTCCACCTGATCACGTACCTTCCACGTCATCCAGGCGAGTTTATTGCAAAATGTAGGGGTGGTCATAATGTTTTGGCTCTTGTGTGTATTTAAATATTTATCTTGTTCAAATTTCCAATCGTTAATAAAATACTTTATAATCATCCAATCAAGTTCAAATAACTTTTTTTTACTTTTAGTGGAGGGCACTTGATGTTCATACAGTTTTTTAAATATTAGTTAGTTAATTAGTTTAATTAAATTAATTGCTGATTTCCGACGCCAACTTAAATTTGTCTCCATTGCTCTAACAATGTAAGTGTTAAAACAATGACGAAAGTTGGCGTCGAAAACGGGTTTTTCAGCCAAACTAGCCAAACCGGGTGTGCATTGTTGCAAAAATATAGATAAATCATGCTCTTTATTCAATTCCTACTACTATTTCACTCTCTCCCTATAAATATATTGCAGTCGACTCTCGATAATTGAAAGTTGAAGGGACCAGTGAAAAACTTCGAATTATCAATAATTCGATTTATCAAGAGGGTAGGAAAAAACTCCCAAAATACAGGAAGATAATTTTTTTTTCTAACACATTTAAATTTTAAACTATGTAATAAAGCAACAATTGCACATATGTATAAAATTATTTTAAAGTATTTTTAAAAAGTATATATTATATATACTGTATAAATATTATACAAAAGTTTAAAGTCCTATATTAAAAGAATATATGTATGTATTAAAAACAACTATTAAAAGAATATATACTGTACATAATGAATTTTTTTTTTGACGAAAAAATCTGTCATCCTTTTTTGTTTTATGGCATTCAATCTAACTTTGTCAATAGATTTTTCTAGAATAAATGAAGCTTTAAAAATGTCCGCATCAACATGATTTTCAAGCGAAAAGTTGCGCTGTTTGTTTAGTGGCACTTAAGGTTCTGTCAAAGTTATCGAAGTCAACTCTGATGCTCATCAAAGGGACTACGTTACAGTGGAGATAATTAGAAACAATACAATACAAAACATGTAACGTCCAACCTGTTTGCTATAGGACTCTACATGATAGTGAGTAGTAATAAAAAATAAAATACACATTTACTCTGCTATGATATATTTCTAAATGTATCAGTACTGCACTATTTGATAATTAATTTAAGAATACCAAGATAAGAACAAGTTTAATAATTACCAGTGACCCAAAAGGCTTGTCATTTATAAAAAATTTAATACTTATCTTGATCATTTGTACTGTTTGTAATTAAATTCGTATTGTAGATTTACGTCAAAGTGCATTATTATTAAATTCAATACATTGTTTATTGTTTGGATGGGGGATGGTGGGGGTGGGCGAAGAAAATTTTGACTGAAAATTGGGCTGTAAGAATTTAAAGTTTGAGAAGCGCTGACATAAAGTCTACTTATGATATTTCGAATTGAAGAAGCAAATAAGTTTTTAAAACAGCAAACCTCACTTCTTGGAAATACCTCAAAATTAATTCTTAACCTTGAAAGTAAAATACAACAGTCAACACTTGACCGTAAACTCCTAAACAAAATAAATAAACTGGTTGAATATTCAAAACAGTTTACAGAAACAACAATAACCACATTTAATGCTATTCAGTATTAATCTTCACGAAGAACGTCAAAAGTGACGTCGCATTTCAAGCCATTCCTATCCAATCAACGCAGCGTGCATTTCATTACAAACAACATTCGCAAACAGATCCTAGACTTAAACTTCAAATCTTCCTCTCGCCATTGCACCCCGGTGATCCACATTCAATACCTGGAGCATTAATAACAATAATCTTCAATCTGGATGGTCTCCATTGTCGGCGCCCATGATTACCTACTGTATCAACTATTATATCACGTAAATAATAGGATAATGAGCCAACTGCAGGTACAGTGTGTATGGGAGATCCTAAATTTCAATCGCCCATTATTGGGTCCTCCCTCTACCCTTCCCGCCGAATGGAGTGGAAGGTTTCTGTATTCATGTTAATACATTGGCAATGTCCCACTCTGATGGCGGAGGGGGGATGAAATGTAATCTGGTGGGCTGATGGAATGTTGAGTGGATACTCCACCCAGTGGGTGGATTATTCAGAGGAATGAGATTTCTGAATGCTCCCCCATCACTTTGATCATGGTAAATACTCTAGTTCTCGGTATGGATGTATGCTGATTTCTTAAGTTGACTAGATCACCCCCCACCTCCAGTCCCCGTCGATAGTGACAAAGATGGGTTGTAAACAACGTATTGGAGTTGTGACATTTCATCGGTTTTGTGGTGTTCATATAAGCAAGTGTATTTGATCTTAAAGCGTACGTGAACAGGGACTGGAGTGAATTGTCAATAGGTATATAGAATTATTTTAGTTACGTTTGTTTTGTTTAATATTGGGTTTAATGTTTGTCGAATTTAATTAGGTTGAATAGCATATACCAGGAGTACTCAACCTTTTTTTTCCATAGGCCACATGCATATGACATCTATTTCACACAGGCCGCAGCTGGAGGATTAATGGGGGAAGGGGGGTGGAGGGGTTGAAAGTCCACCATTCTCGAATCATGCTTTAAAATGCTGCCCAACATATTCTTTAGATTTTGTCGATTTTGGGGAACAAAAAACAGTAGCAAACTAATTATTGATTGGATAATTAACATAAAAAATAAAATTATTAATAATAAATAATTAAATTTTACGTATTATATACATAAGATTTTATAATCAATCGGAAAAAAATCAAGGTTTTGGGGGGTCCGAAACCGAGGACCCCCTTTGTGTGCGCCACTGTATGGTAGATATATATAAAGTGATCGAAATAAAACAAGAATGGCATAAAGTAAATTGAAACCATGATTTTTTTCTCTTTTTGTTAGCTAAATTCAATTTTTAAATATTCCAAACTGTAATTATAAAAAAGTTTCTTTCAAAGATGCATTTGATGAAATGAGATATAAAACCCTTAAAAATAAGTATTAAAAAGTTTAAGTATTCATCAAATATAGAAAAACAAAACTATTGTCTCTGCAATCAATAGTTAACTGAATTTTATGTCCAGGTTCTATTATTTTTAAGATCTTTTTCGTTTGGATCAATATATAAATTTAGATTTAAAACTTGTAAGACACGTGTATACTTGCATTATTGAAGAATCTATGGATACAACTTCAATAACGTTCACATATACGAACGACATGATTTATTCTAATTTAAAATTTAAAACCTAGACGTGTCTTAAGGTGATATAGAAAGATCAAATAGAAAATACAAGTTTTTAACAGTTTTCACTGTCAAAAGCACTAGACCAAAAAACAAATATGCATGTTAATGTGAAGATACATAAAGGAATATTTCGCATTGAAAAATATATTTCGGTCTGTGATATGTCTCAAAAGTCGTCTTAGTTTTGACTTTAAAGTCAAAGAAGCCGAATTCGAATCAAAAGGAAAGGAGGCATTCTAGTGCTTAGAGTTGAGAAGATTTTTAGAGCATAAAATCTGCTGCCACAGGAAATCAACTTTAAAGAACATTGGATCTCGAAAAAATATGTTTTTACAAGCTCTTGAACATTATTTTCTGGGGTTATCTGAATTTGTCTTGCGTTTAACAATTGACAAAAAATGTTTTAAAGAATAGCCATAAATCACTAGAGTGATACTTAAATTAGATCTTATGAGCAGTCAGAATATCTGAAAGTGTTATTTAATCTGTATATAGCAGAAACGTGACTCCCTCACTCACTCCTCACGAGATCTAATGAACAGTCAGAATTTCTGAACGTGTTAATTAATCTGTATATAGCAGAAAAGGGACTCCCTCACGAGATCTCTAATTATTAGACCTACAGACTTTAAATTTGGCAAGCATGTTCATTTGTTACTTAGAGATTCGTTAAAAACGATTTTTTGCAAAAATAGACTCACAAGAACAAGAAGAGGATTATAAGGGTATTGTAGATAAAAGTCCCGACTCTGAGCTGTTACATCTACAAACTTGAATTTTGGCAGGCCTTTTTTAGAGGTCTTTTGTTGAGAAAAGATCCTCTAAGAACAGGTACGCTGAAAATCTATTTCCGGGGGGGGGGGGTTGTAGACAAAAATTCTCGTTTTTAACCATTGCATCTACATACTTGAAATTTAGCATACATGTTTTCAAGAGGAAGCCGGCTGGGTGGCGTAGTTGTGGTTTGCCACTTGCCTTGCACGCCTAAGGTTGAGGGTTCGAACCCGGTCCAAGTCGGTGGATTTTCATGATGCAGAAAACCGAGAGTGGCCATGTCGCATGATTATGCGGCATGTAAAACACTCCTTGAGTGCCTATTTGGCTTGGGTGTTCTTGGAAAAATTAAAATTCTAAGTACGATTTCGCATCACCAGAGCTCAAGTGCTTCCCCATGGGAAGGAAATTTGGCGTCAAAATTTCCTGCGGCGATTGGTATCCACCTATAATGCGCCGCACTAACAAGAGATACCAGCTTCTGGGGAATGTACTAGGTCTGCAATGGTAAAACACCAATCCGCAGCCCATTAGAAATAAAAAAATATTATCAAGAAGGAGGCTGATGCACATTTGCCGTTGGTATGGTGTGGTGGTTTGGAGAGGAGGCGCCAACTAGGGTACCGTCCTCGTCGCTTGCCTTGGCTCAAGATTGCCAATAACCCTCGGGTTGCTTTATAGTGCAATGTTAATATAACTCTTCCTCAAATTCTTGGGAAAATGTTCTCTTATTGAGTTGAGATCTGCTAAAAATGGATTTAGCGGTTAACTGACTCCTAATGAGGGTTGCAAGGATTTATAGGAGAGTTATAAATAAAAAAAATTCCTGTTTTTAAACAATTAGACCTACAGCCTTGGAAATTTGGCATGCAAGTTCTTTTGTTTATAAAGTAATAAATTAAGCTTTCATTGAAGGCTACAGAGGTGTAAATGATAAATTTTCTTCTCTTTTGGAAATTCAAGACTGGTTCTTTTTAAATCAAAAACCTGGAACCATAAGAATGTTTTTCGATGCAATCGAAACCGTATTGCTGGGCTTTAGAGAACAATAGCTTAAAAAGAATATATAATCCTTCAACTGCTTGAAATACCTAGCCAAGCGGGCGGGTAATGGCTGGTAAGATTATACAGCTGTGTGTGTGTGTGTGTGAAATGAGACTTATGTCTTCAATATGTACGACAATCGATCATATTTATTTATCGATGAGTTTTTGACTATGAGAAACACGATCAATAATTCTGAAACTGCTCTAACCTCAAGATAATCGATTCTTATTATTCCCTATCCTTCTTAATTCATCAAATGTTTGAGAAGAGATTAAGACTAAAATGAATGAAAAATTATTTTGTCAATTTTACCTCAACGCATTATTTTCCTTAAATTAATAGGTAATTTTACATTTAAAAAAATTACCCTGGCAATTTATTTTAACGAATAGTTATATCAAGTAATTGTAAAAAAATATATTTTTGATATGAGTTTGTATAATGATGATCAATCATATTACGATAGCATATAGGATGAATTTCTGATTGTAAAGGATTGTTATCAAGAGAGAAGAATTTTCTTTTTAACGAGCTCCTCTGCGATTGTTTTGAAGATCAAATCTTGTATGTCTTCTGACCCTGAAAAAGATTTTAAATCTAATGTACATACATCAAATTAGACATACAACAATTGGAGAGATCATTGGCTTTTTAAAAGAATTCCGAGTTTTGTGAGAGAGAAGGAATGCAATAATTGGTTTATTGTTAAAAGTTTGGGTTTAAGTTTGTTGCGACCCGGAGGTTGTAGGTGTAAGAAGGTTTGGAGAAGAAGGAGACACACATGATCTTGAAAACAGATACGATTATTTTATATCTAACACTTTGTGACGGATCTATACGTGGCTCTACTAATATCTTCTTTTCTCTTTAAAACAAAATATTTATTTCAACCAACTTTCATTGAGGAACCAAACGTGATTTATGTAAATAAGGTATTTTATATAAATTCGGTTTTCGCGAGTTGACAAAAAGTGAAGTAAGAAGTTAAGTGAAGTGAAGTAAAGAGAAGGAAAGGAAGAGAGCAAGTGATCTGTTGACACGTTGTTGTTGACAAGCTGAAGTTGATACGTTTGAAGTGTGCAAGTAGGAGTGAACTTGAAGTTCCAGAATTAGTAAAAGGATTGCAGAGCGTGGAACCTACGACATTTACAAGCCAAAGATAGTGCCTGTAAGTTACAGTGTAGGATCCGCTACATTAAAGGTAATGATTCTTAATTGAATAGAAGTTAGTTATTAGTATGCGACGTAGTTGTAATTGAGCGCATTTAAACTGTCTTAGATTCAGTTGAGGGTCTGTAATAGTATTAGAATATCTCGCCTCTGCACTCTACCATAGATCCTATACCTTAATTAGAATTGTATTGTGTCTGGTCGATATTGTTAATAAGAATAAATAAATTACTTAGATTGCATATAATATCTGTGGATTATTCTATTCCTCCTACACCTCTAGCCGGGTTTACAGGTAGACAAGAGGGTTCGGATGTAAGGAGTAACCAGAGGTTACCACAACTTTATGAATGACTTACAACTTTGATGCTCAACCCTGGAAGTAATCTTAAATCCTAAATCTTAATCTAACTTATGAGATTATTGAAAAAGATTTATTTTGGATCGTATCCTTATGGCAAGTCCTTTTTGAACCACAATAGCTCGGTACAGTTCCACCGCTATTTCCTTCTCCAACTCCAGGTGGATTCTAAGATGAATATTAATTTCAGACCACACGACTTCGTAGTTGCAATTCACTTTCTCTTATTCCTAGATTCCACGATTAACCCCACACACTGCAATGTCAGGGTTTAAATAGAATTTACATTCGCATAAAATCAAGTCATCCCTTCGGAAGCGGTTTTTAAGCTAAAATCATAGTTAAAGAATAGTTTCCCCAAGAGGATTAGTAGAAGTACCGTGAATAGAATCCGTAATAAGTTTTCATTTTATTAGTGACGAGTTGAAGTTGAACGTATGTCAGTTTAATGCCATGAAGCAAAATTCAAGCTCTAATCTTATTTTAATACAGAAAAATTCCTCAAAAAATTATGTAAACTCTTGCGGTGTTTGAAGTGTATAATCATTTATTGATATTTTTAAGACCAGCCATTAGATCAAATAATAGAATTTTTGTTTTCACTCTAAAATTAAGATTATGATGTTTCTTTAAATACAACGAAATGAGTAGAGAGTTTCACACATGTTTAAGATTTTTAAAGAAAAAAGAACTTTTTCCCCTCCTTCTTAAACGAAGCTTCATGTCTATTTTGATGATTCATTTGAAGCTTTTAGGAACTTTAGAAATATTTAAAAATATTTTCAACACCTCATGTAAAATACAATAAACCTTCATAAAATAAAAATCTCAAAGTTCCTTTGTCTTTTGTTGATGCTTTGTTTTGTAAATCAAAATTTAGCAAATATTTTTCACTTATTTTTCACTGTAGCCATTGTTTCAACTCTAGGTATAAATATATATGTTATTCAGAATACACAAATTCAAATATTTTCTAATAAATTAATAATGAAAATGTTAGAGATAATTTTTAATGTACGCTTGAATACAATTTAACATTCATTAAAAATAGATCCAAAACCTTCTGCTACTTCCTCTGATGTTTTTGACAAAAGTTCAACAGTTCACAATTCAGATTGGAATGGGTTTGTATATAGTAAGAAGATTTTTTTTCAGTTCGAGCCTACAGCATGCTCTAGTGACTGACGACTCACTGTTGATTTGCTCCTTTTGCAGGAATTTTGTGAAAATAATTTCAACGTAGTGTTCTATGGGCATCTTCAGACAATTAAGTACTGCTCCTCCAATTAGTATATGCTCATCATTTAAACTTTTTTCCCGTGCCACGTTCTTATCTTCATTAACGCGGGAGCAAGCGTACACTCGATACTAATGTTAATGGTCGCGTGGGGTGATTGAGTCACCCCAATCCTTTTTTTATAATTATTTTTATTGTACACGATAAAAATCGTAATTCCAATGAATAATTTAAATAAGAGAAAATATTCTTACCCATTTTAAGGTATCCGACTGATTGCGACAACTTTTTTTTTTTTTAAAAGGAGATATTGGAATTTTTTTGTTATTTTTAGATTTGTTTAGTGCATTTTAAGAAAAATGTGCTAAAATAAAGAAGAGAAAAAGAAATTATTATTACTGAAATGGGTAAAAATTGACAAAAAATAGCATAAACGCAGCCCATTCTGCAACAAAGGTTTATAAACAAATTTTCAATTTTTTTCGATCTAATGTGAAGCTATATTATTCAATTTTGAACTGACCTTCAGGATAAGAGATATTTTCTTTTTTACAAAAACTAGAGCACTTTATCTCGGTTACTATATGAAAATGCTTAAAAAGACGGTGATTATATTCACATAAGGGACTGTAAATTTTGTAATAAAACAGTGATTGATAAATGTGAAGGTTAAAACAATTCTACTATTATACAGAACTTGCAGAAAAAATTTCAGTTAATTTATGTTCAAAACTTTCTTTAGCAATCGCTGAACCCGTTTGATTATTTTAAAAAAAATCACATTTCGCGTTTTAAAGAATGATATCTTGCTTAAAGTAATGGCATCTGCTTTTACTAAAACACTTGTAGTGTTTGTTCTAGTGAACGGAAAATGATAAACTTGGTATTTTTATAAAGCTAATAAGATGGCCCATAAAATAAAATCATAAAAAAAATTGTCAATTTTTGGCAAAATTCACAGTTTTTGGGTAGTCGGATACCTCAAAGGACTTATGAAATTTTCTTTGATAATTTTAGAAAAAAACCAATCAAACTGAACTAAAATGTTTCAAATGTGTGTGACCTTAATAAAGGACACAAATCACAGACACTTTTAGTTAACACTAAAGGAATAATATTTGTAGGCAAAACTGTCATATTTAGTTCATTCAAATTAATGTAGATTTTTCTTGTCCTTTGATGATCGACAAATAGCATATAGAACTTTTTCTCCCTTATGTCTTCTTGACAGGGTGCAGTGTCTCTTGTGTACACTTGTGGCTTCATATCTTTCTTGATGGATTTTTTTAGGTACCATTTAATATCTTTCAACTCAAACGTTTCATGGTTCATCTCTTTTCTCAAATATAATTTCGCTATCAGGATTAATATCTATTATTTCATCAATGTCGACTCTTGTTTGATCAGTTTCAACATCATCCAATAGAGATTACACAGATGCCCATTTCTTTCTTTTAAATTCTGTTCATTTACGTTTACAAGCCATAATGAGTCGTACAACTCAGAAATAAAAAACACTAAAGCATTCACAAGGTAAAAATGTAGCATTTTCATGAAAAATATTTTGGAACAAAAGTGGTCGCGCGGAAACTCGTTCACCCCAAGAGATCGTAAGAAAATGTTTATCTTTCCCAAAAAAGAGCGGGGATATGGGACAAATACCTTTTAGTTTACACGAAGACCGTCATATGAGAGGGTACTGAAAAGGTCATTTGCATCAAATAAACAGTTTTTCCAGAATTAAAGATTTCGTGAGCCTGGGGTGACTCTGTGCCCCGCGCGACTACTCCCGGGAAAACAATTGATATATTCTACGTCAATCAGCCATTGGTTATATATACTCCTCATATAATCATATCCTTATCATCTATTGACGTACAGAAAAATGACATTATCATTTAACTATTCCTACTCTCATCATTTAACCATAGCTAACCTAAACCATTCATACATTTTCATCCCGAAATTATATACTTACAACATAACCATTCGTTACTTAAAAGTCTCCATTGTATAATCATATTATTTTTCGCTTAACCATTGACACTCTAATTTTTATCAACTGATATTCTTCTAGCATATCTATTGACATGTCCTTTATTTAATCCTATGCAGCTCTCTAAATAAATAAATTATATTCACTTAACCATTTTTAAATCTTTGTAATTTAACCACTGTTCAAAACAACAAAATCGACTGTCAATAGTTCAGTGCTTAAGTTTTGTATGACTTTAATTTAATCGGTAAATAGAATGTAAGTAGCCCACGTAATAAATTACTAATCGCGCGAATGGTTGTTTAATAGCAATTTGAATCTACCCAATACCATCGTGGGAAATAACACTGTCTATCAGCGTTTAATTCAAGTAAACCTTTTAAGTCATCTAATGGCATGTTAAAAAGGCTTCTTTCATCGAATGATTTTAGTTTAAAATTACAAATAATCCATAATACAATTCTAGAGTAGCTTTAGTTAGTCAAACAAGATTAGTAACTATAATCTATCTATCTATCTACATATATATATATATATATATATATATATATATAATAGATAGATAGATAGAAGGAAAAAAGTGACTCACTCACAAATCACGATATCTCCGGAAATATGAGCCCTACAAACATAAAATTTTGCAAGCTTGTTTCTTTCTCGGAGTAGAGATCTGCTACAAAAAGGGTTTTGCGAAAATAAACTCTTTAGGGAGGATGCGAGAGATTAAGAGGCGTATATAGATAGATATTCCCGTTTTAGAACTACTGGTCCAAGAGACTTGAGTGGTCTCGGTAGCCTAGTGGTCAAGATAACGGACTTGTGGCCGGCGTGTTATGAGTTTGAACCTGGTACCGTTGAAGATCTACTGTACAGAAGAGGCCGATGCTCGCTAAATATGAGGAGGCTCAAACGTCATCCCGTTGGTGTGGTGTGTGAAAGTTAGGAGAGGGGGATGCCAGTTCAGGTTTCGTCCTTGTCACTTGACCTTGATTCAGAATCACGAGATCCGTCTCCAAAAGCCCCGAGTAGTTGAATAGTGGGACGTCAATGTTCCCTCATTACCCCAACAGACTTGAAATCTGGCAAGCGTGTTCCTTTCATTGAGTCGAGATCCGCTGCAAAACAAGTTGTGTGAAAATTGACTCCCTGGGGAAGTTCTGAGGGGTTAAGGAGTGTTATAGATAAAAGTATCTGTGTTTTTCAACTGTTAGAACTATCTTCTTTAAGTATGGTAACATGCTTCTTTTGTTTAATAGAGATCTGTTAAAAATGAATTTTACGGAAACCGACTTCTATAGAAGGTGCAGGGAGTTACTGGAAGGTATGGATAAAAAAATTTAGTTTTCGAACTACTAGACCTACAGTAATGAAATTTAGCATGCATGTTTCTTTTTGTTGACTTTAAGTTCACTATAAGAACGGATTTACGGAAACCGACTCTCAAGTAGAAGGAGGAGATGGTTAAGGAGCTTAATTAAAAAAAAACGTTTTTGAACTATTAAACTTAGACTTGAAATTTGGTAAGTATGTTTATTTTGTTGAGTACATATCCACTAAAATTGGGTTTTGTGGAAATCCTCTTTGGGGGAGGGGGGTTACGAGGGCGTATAACATAATTATACGTTCGTCTTAGAAATTCTAATCTTGCCCTTTTTAAATTGTGAAGGATATACAAGAATGTTCTTCAGTACAATCGAAAGCTTAATGATTTAGGACTTAAATATTAATAATTTATAAATATATATATAAACGGTATATATTCATATAACATCATGAAATATTCAGCAAAGCGAGTGGGTAATCGCTAGTTTTTAATACGAGTAAACCTGAATATTGTGTCTCCAAGTAAACCTGCTAAAACACAATAGGCAGTTTTAGCATATTTAGTATTATATGTTACCTTACATGAGAGAGAGAGAGAGAGATTTCCTACAGATGTCTTCCTTTCATTTCACTTTACCGAGTGGAATTTGTACAAGAAATCCGAAAAATATTCTCCACTGAATCCGTGTCGATTATCTCTGTGGCTGTCGACAGTTCCTCTTCTTTTTTTTCACCGAGTCAGCAAGAGGCGCCGGAATAAATCTCATTGGCCATTTGGAGGCAGGATCGTTTGCATCTTTGCTCGGGGTGGTCTTCCAGAAATCACGTTACGGTTCCTTTTCTTTATCACTGGAAATGCTGAGCTTTGGAGATTGGTGAGAGGGGGTGGTGGAGGAGAGTTGTCATCACTCCATGTTCAAAACCTGATGCTGACATTTCTTTTTTAATCTTTGGGGGTGAAGAAATATAGTTTGAGATTTATTTCGGAGGGTTATCTATTTGGTTTTAGGTAGCAATAATTAATTTTCGTGTTCTGTTTTATTTGATTTTTTTATCATGATTCCAGTTAGTCATGGAAGATTCATTACTGGCAATTTCTTCAGAATTACATACAAATTATATTGATAATTTTTCTAAATTATACCTCATGATATTTTTTCACTGTCTGCCAAATACATTATGTAATCTTTTTTCTGTTTTTTTTTTAAGTCTAGAGAATTATCAGTGAAGTATTCTTACTTGAAAATTATATTTAGATGAAAAATTAATTATTAAAAATGAAAATTAATACATTATTTTTAAGAATATATATGTTTCAAATTTAAGTTTTTTTCTTTTCAATTTGCATGTTTATAAAATCTGATTCATGAAGTTAAAGCTTCTTCCTTGCTTTTATTTTAAATATAAAACCTAAACACAAAATACACCACGCAATGAAGAATGGTAAACAGTTTTCGTGTTTCCTGGAATCAAAAAAGAGTATCATTTTAGCAAACTAATCCGTTGTTTTTAAGCAAATCATTCCTCTTTTAATAAATCATTTTATATTAAATCATTTTTCTATAAACCAAGAAGAATCCTTTTCTGGAAGCTTCATTTCTCAGCTGTTGATAGTAACATAGCTTATTTAATATTTGACTTAATTAATCCTTCTGCATCAGCGTTTCTCAAATTGTGGGGCGCTCCCCCTTGAGCGGCGTGATAACTTTATGAGGGGGGGGGCGCGAGCACATTAAAAAGTCTAAAACAAAAGATTATTTTAAAAAAATTACTAAATCTACTGAAAATAAACAAAATACATTCCGAAATAATAAAAAACAAAATACACATTTACACAGATGTAATATACTTATAAAAAGTTATCAATACTATACAATGTATTTAAAAATTAATTTAACAATACTAAGTTAAAAACAAGTTTAATATTTACCAGTGACCCCATGGTTGGGTAATATATAAAATTATATACAAAATTCACACTTATCTTGATAATTTGTCCGGTTTATAATTAATCCCTTAACTGCCGATTAAAAGTTACGCAATTCGCTAACAATGCCATCGGACACTCTGTCAAGGTCCTTATACTGCATTCCGTAGTCTTCGAAATAATTTTATGGATAGCAGTGGGACAAAAAGATCCTTCTATGGAAAGCCGTATATATATACGTCCGGGGAGAACAACGCTTTGGTTGAGTGAGACATTTATATACGCCGGTGGCACCTAAGAGGTTAAAGTCGTATTCTAGGTTTAGCATTAAAGTATAGTATAATTGAATTCAACACATTATTATTGTATGGAGGGGGGTGATGAAAATTATGATTGAATATCGGGTCTCAAATATTGAAAGTTTGAGAAGTACTGTTCTACATACAGTAAGACCTGTTTTCGTGCGGTCCCTTTTTATGCGATTTTATCTTTGTTCGATTTTTTTCTGTGATCTTTTTTCATGCGACATATGAATTTGCGGTATATGGCTTTGGCGCCGCTATATAATGTGTGACGGATCTATACGCGTCCTTCCATTAACCTCTGGGGAATTCTTTTGGGCCAACATTTTTCAACCAACCTTCTCCAAAGGGCAGAAAGCGTGATATGCAAATTAAATTTAATATATATATTCTTTATTCGTGAGTTTTGGGAGTTAATGAATTGGGAATAGATTGAAAGTGAAGTAAAATGGCAGTGAAACGTATACGTAAACAGTGTAGGAGAGAAGCCAGAAGTTGGAATATTAAGAAAGTAAATAGTTTAACTATTGGGGAAGTATTAAGATCAACGTGTGAAAAATAGAAGACTTCAAGAGTTCAGGCACTGTGATCTTAAATCAAGTCGATGCTTATAAAGCTAAACTAATAGTGCGGTCATTAAATACGTAAGGTCTGTATAAAGTTATCTTAAAGGTAGAGCTGCATGATTGAATATATTCTCCCTCACGCAATCTCGTCTCACTCCCATTCTACTACTGATTAAGTTAATCTTGTTTAAGTGTTGTTTGTGCCTGAGTTAAATAAAATAATTGAAGTTCATCATGCGTCGTCTGATCATTTAGTTCCTTCCACACCTCTAGCCGAGTCACAGGGAAGAAGGGACATACATTATTTATAAATGTTATTTATCAATGTACACATATATATACACACTTCAAAAAGCTTTCTTTATTGGTTATAAACAGTCGCTTGAAAATGTACGTTCAATTACTTTCTCTCAACGAACAAGCAACAAGCGCTTCATTGAAGACTAAACTTTCAAAGACAGAGTGATATTGTCAATAATTTGATAGATTATGAAGACACAATAAAACCTGATTTTTTTCGAGAATGGATAAAATACATTAAGGATACAGCTTTCCAACAAATCTGAAAAGCATTTTCTTAAAACTGAAGCCAATTTTCCAAATAGAGCTTCGATGATGTATATCTGGTTATCGTGACGTTCATAAGCAACTGACCAACCGCCCACGTCATTTGATTGATCAATGTAATTAATTGAAATATATGTCTTCTTTTTCTTTTAAAAATAATGTCTTGACTATTGAGACACTAGATCTGTGTTTGTTTTTAAAAGCCTGTAGACGCATTTGCATTGAAATAAGAAACTTGACTACCCAAACTTTACTTGAACTTTTTGTTTTTACTTCAAATATTTATGGGAAAGCAAACTATATTCAAAGGGATTTAGCAAAATATCAAAATAAACATATCTTTATTCTAGTTCAGTAAAGTATTCAAATATATTTATATTTATTATTATATAATTTTATTTAGCTAATATCAAAATACTATATTATAATTTATTATAGCAAAATATCAAAATAATATATTTATATTCTAAGTATATACTAATTTAATTATATCAAATATATATTTTATTTATTCTGTAAGTATTCAAAATATTATATATATATATAATTTAATTATAGCAAAATATCAAAATAAACATATCTTTATTCTAGTTCAGTAAAGTATTCAAAATATTTAGGGGTATTATACTAATTTAAGATTGTTAATATTTCTCGCTTGTAGATCTTTATATAGATATATGTATATATATGCAATAAAATCGCTTAACACGAAACTGAAGGTACTGAAATATTTTTTCGTGTTAAAGGATATTGCAAAAAAAACGTATATTAACAAAATTAAGTTTCTTAGAGATTATTTTATTTACATAGATGCACATATTTTATAAAAATTAATGGAACAAAAACATTCTCAAGAACTTAAAGAAATTTACTAGAAAATTTTAAAATTTTTTGAACAAACATTTATTGTGAGTTTTTAAAAAATAATCTGATACTTTTCTTTGCGTTGATTTTTTAGCATCTAATTGTCAACAAATTGTTCAATGTCGTCCATTTTGTTTTTCATTTCACCATTGGAAGATGAATCTAAATAAAGGCTCATTCTTTTCATGATACTCCTAATTTTGGATGATGTGAGAACAGGAGCTGCTTTATTCCTTTCATTTTCATCGTAGGTATCCGCACAATGATATTTTTTGAGATTTGACCAAACTCTAAAATGTCTTTGTCTTCCATAATTGGAGCTGTACATTCATTTAATCATCTCCTGAAATGAATTCTTCCAATAATACGATAGGACAGTCCGATTCGGCTGGTATTATTCGTATTTTGTTCATTCCCAGAAGGGAAATCATTTATTGTTAAGCGGTTTTCGTTTTGTGTGAAGAGAGAAGAAAATACGTAGTAGTGTGTCGGGACCGTTATATTAATTAGTGTTAACTGATATTTTTTCTTAAGCTTTTTCGCGTTCAACGTATTTCACTGTATATTTTTCTACATATGAGGTAAGATTCAAAAATCTCCGGAATGAGTATATAACGTGGAAAGTTTTTGCAGTAGAGCGACTACGATAACATTTCTGAGTTATTGTATTCTTCCCCCTTTCTAAAAAAATTGTTTCAAATCACGTGGTCGGTGGCTCCCCACGGCATCGTATTTTGTAGACGGGTGTATATATTCGTCGGCTATTGAAAGAAATTGCGTTTCTTGTGTAGATAGTGAATAACACATCGTGAACGAAAGTTTTTGAGTGGCATCGACGTTTTAGGGAAGGTAGGGAAAGTGTCGAAGATGGCAAACGCTCTCGACGTCCGCAGACTTCCCGCACAGCTGAAAACATAGAAGAGGTTTCTGTAGTGATACCTAAGAATAAATTTCAATCAATAGCAGAATCAGTTGGGATATCCTCGGCCACATGTCAGTGGAAACTGATTAAGGATCTTAACATGCATATCGCATGTTAAACGAAGACCAATCTGCAGATGTAGGTAAAAGTGCATCGCTGACTGATTTAAAGGACATGTATAAAAATGGATTCCAGAAATGTTTCTATGACCTTTATAAGTCATGGCGGAACTGTATAGTTATTCAAGGGTCTTGTTTGAAGAAGGATGTGTTTCAACAGTTAAGGTATCCGACTACTTGCAACAACAATTTTCTAAAAAAAAAAAAATGAATATATGGGGATTTTTTGGTTGCTTTTAGATTTGTTTAGTACATTTTTTAAAAAATATGCTGAAATTAAGAAGAGAAAAAGACATTATTATTACTAAAATGGGAAAAAATGCGTAAAATTTACAAAAAATAACATAAACGTGGCTCACACTGAACCAAAAGTTTATGAACAAATTTTCAAGTCTGATGTGTTGCTATGATATTAATTTTTAAAATGGCCTTCAGGATAAGAGATATTTTAATTATTACAAAACTAGAGCACTTTATCTTAGTTATAAGAAATTGCTTAAAAAAACAGTGATTATATTAACATAAGGTACTTATATTTTGTATTAAAACAGTGATTGATAAATCTGAAGGTTTAAACACTTCTACTATTATACAGAACATACGCAAAAAAATTCAGTTAATTACTTTGAAAACTTTTGGAGCAATCGCTGTCCCCGTTTGAGCATTTTGAAAAAAACACCCACACATTTCGAGTAAAACGTTTTTTAAAATATGACATCTTGCTTAAGTAAGGACATCTGCTTTTGCTAAAACACTTGTAGTTTTTGTTCCAGTGAACGGGAAAATAATAAGCTTGGTCTCTTTATAAAGCTGATAAGATGGTCTATAAAATAAAATCATAAAAAAATTGTCAATTTTTGGCAAAATTCACAATTTTAGGTACCTTAATTGGTAATATATTTTTAAATTATAGACTTAGTCCGGAAACTTTTAAATCCTACTGCGTGTATCACAACCTCCATTAAAACAGTAAGAGGCGCTCAAGTTATCCAACGAATTAAACGAACCAAGTGATTGATTGATTGATGATAACAAAAAAAAACTGTTACAATCAGGAGTAAATCTTGATCCCCAATCCATCATACTTAAATGGAAAGGAAATTATAGAGTACTTCAGGTCGGAGAACTTAAAATTGCCTTCAATTGTTTAATCTTCACTATCTCGGTTCTGAAAGTCAAGTGTTACCCCGTATTGTTTTTTCATCTATCTATCTATGTATAAAATATTTCTTAAATATTTTTCATGCGAATAACAGCAAAATATTCAATCTTATCAATCATACCGTCATTACAGCTAAACTATACTAAAAAGAGAAGACACATTTGCAATTTTAATATCTTCATCGCATTTTAACTCGATTTGGATATTTATTTCCAAACGGTAATATTTCCTTTTGAAAAATATCGCTTTCAGTATTTTCGAATAAGAAACTTTAAAAAGTGAAATTGAATTTTGAATTTGAATATCTTTAGAGATGCTTGAATTGCAATTTTATCGCACTCGAGTTTTTCTATTTGTATTGCATTCGAAATATTTATTTCAGGTGGTTTTCGAATAATTTTAAATGAAATTTTTCATATCATTAAGGAAGAGTAAATTTTTTTTTAAAAAAAAATTCCTTTTCATAAAATGTTGCAATATATTATGTGAATCTTTTAATGGAAACATTAAGCTATACATAACCATATTTTTTTCTATAAGATTTCAACAACTAAAAAAATCAATTTTTAAAGTATAATTACGTTATAACTTATATTGCATTTTTTAAAATTCTGCTTCATATAAAAAAAACTTATCAAGAAGTATTTTTCTTAAAGTTTCAATTAAAAGTATATTTAAAAAAACAACTTACCTTTCTTGGAAAAAAACTATTGAGTCTATATGTTAAATTAATTAGAATATTTCTGTGCTACATTGGGGATACGTGATCAAAAAAAGTTTGGAGATACTGGCGTGATAATAATACCCGAGAAAACCTGCCTCTAAACGTTAAATATACTAAAGACAGGGTTAATTGAATTTTATAAGTAGGATTCTGTGTATTTTGGCTATTTTAAGAACTAGTTCTGAGATGAATAATGGTTTTAATTTTACTAAATAGCTAGCCTATTCTATTAATTTCTTTCAATCTACTCTTAATGTACTTCCATACATGAAAAATGATAACGGATACTTACGTATTACGTCGTTGACCAATTTCTTCAAATCAAAAAAACGTTGCCAAATGCCGCGATATGCAACCAATAGTGGAAAACTTTTCCCTCACATGTTCTACACACAATAACAAAAATATAAAGATGCCAGCATTTGGCGAGGTCTTCCGATTTGGCGACAATGGTCATGGTATAATACGGTAAGTACCGATATATATTACGTATTTACTCGAATCTTAACCGTACCCCAAATTCTCAACAAGTTTTTCTAGAAGATGAAAAATAGTGTAAAATAGTTTATAGAACCTGTAAATTGCTCTAATTGCCCCATCCAACACATTTTTAAAATTCGATTCTAAGCCGCACCCGATTTTCAGTAGCTTTGATATTGGAAAAAAGTGCGGCTTAGATTCGAGTAAATCTGGTATATCAGATAATTAAAATGACTCGGGAGTACATATCATTTAAAATACATTCAATATCATTATTTTAAATTCAAATATTTGTTTACTTGAGAATTATTCGAAATAAATCTTTTAACGATATTAGTTCTTAAAGATTTATCTGTAAATAAGTCATGAGGAGCTTTAAAATATAAGATTTTTAAATTAAATCATGATCTATTAACAAAATTATCTGATGTTATAAACGTCTTTGTATGAATCACATTTCCACTAATAAACAAAAACAGAAATGCATTTACTTCATTTATATTTCACCTTACGTAGTTATTTTAAAAAGAATTAAAACAATACATATCCACTTTTCTCTCTTTAGAATGAAATATCTTTTCTCCAAGTTAAATAATATTTTGTTAAATTCTATTTTAAACGAAATAACACGACTTTCATTTCGAAAATTACAGCTCTATTTGCCTTCCTAAAGTGTGAAAGCAAAGTCAAATAATAAAATAGCCTATTATTTCATCGAACTTAGCATTCTCTTATGAGCGCTTTATTTGCTTAAAACCATTTACTTTTATATTATGTCTGCATTTCCCAACAGTAGGACTCTTTGCGATTTTCAAACATGGCGACCTTTCTCGGAAAATTAAACAAAGCTTAAGACAGCTAGCTGTATAATCTAAATTCGAGCCATAAAAATTACGGAATGTCGCTTTTAGTTCGAGATCTTTGCCGGCATACAAGCTTATCTTCTTCTACGTGGTTGCCTTATCAAGAGTAATGGTTGGGTAAAACTACTAATTTACTTCACTTGGAATATGTTGTATTCAGGTTTTTGTATTCAATATTTGGAATACATTAGTTCGTGTTATCATGTTAAATATATTGGACGCAGACATAGTCGTATTTTAAGCCTTACTTGAAAGATAAGAGAGTTATTGGCTTGTTACACAGTCGGGTTTTTACAAAAAGCTGTATGTTGTTCGAGGTGAAAATTTTGAGGATCATACAATGCATTATGTTTGATTTATTTTTGTTACTTTGGAAGATAATATTGCGTGACGGGGTTATGGGATTTTAAATGTAACTTTTAATGTTCTTGCTGCGAGAATCAATTTAGCTTTTATATTAGTTTGGTGTGCTTTAAAAATATACACACGTTGCTTTTACTTAGATATATTTTAAGTCTCTGCACCAAAAATGTGTTAGTTTTATCACAAAAATGCATAATTATTTTGGAAAATATGAGAAGAATTTAGTATGGTACCTTGTGCTTTTTAAAAGCAAATCGTTGCAAAGATAAAGATACCGTAGCAAAGTTTATGTGGCTCATACCTACTTTTGCTTGCAGGGCAAGATAGTATTTAAATGTATGTATATATTAGGAGAAAAGTGACTCACTCACGATATCTCCAGAACTATTAGATAGGCAGATTTTAAATTTGGCACACACTTAAGTTGAGTATAGATCTGCTAAGAACAGATTTTAGGGTAATCAACTCCCAAAGGAGTTACGGAGACACTGTAAACAAACAAATTTCCTTTGTTTAGGCTATTAGACTTAATTTGAAATTTGACAAACATGTTTCTATTGCTGAGTTGAGACCTGTTAAAAACGAATTTAGTGAATTCTGAGCTGAAATCTGCTAAAAACGGTTTTTGAAAAAATCGAATAATAATGAAGTGTGGGAAGCTATGGAAGCGGTGCAGGTAAAAAGAATTACGTTTTCTGAGCTATTAGACCAATAGACTTGAAGTTTGGCAACCATGTTACTTTCGTTAAAAAAGAGCGGGTTTTGCGGAAATCGACTTTCAAGGAAGTTGAGGGAGTTGCAAAAGAAAAATATACCTCCGTTTCAGAAATCCAAGTCTTGTCCTTTAAAGGTGAGGACTATAAAAATGTTTCTCTGTACAATTGAAAGCTGACATCAGTTCTTAGATACCAGTATAACAATATATAGTCATACAACATCATTAAATACCCAGCGAAGCGGACGGGTAACGATTAGTGAATGATGAATGCAATGAAAAGATATGTCACTGAAAAAAAATACCTATGCTGCAATGTTTTGAAAAATATCCAGAAAAACATAAAGTGTAAAACAGCAGAAAAAGGAGACAATTTATTTTACATCATGAGCACTTTTTGGAACGATTTATATCCAATTTGAAGCCCTGTGGCTGAGTGGTAGTGTATCGCCCTCCCACGCCACAGGTCCTGGGTTCAAATTCCGGGTTGGGCAAGGTCTACTCAGCCTTTCATCCCTTCAGTAGGTTGATAAATGAGTAACAAGCTTGCTTGGAAACTAAGCACTGGGGTTTTCGCATCCTACTGACCACTTGACCGAAACATCTGAACATGCACCCCAGCACCTAAGGTCACGTAAACTGAGATAGGTACAGTAAGCCTTGACCCTCATAGGCTGTTGCGCAACTGAGTTCAGCTCAGTATATCCTATTTGGATGTAAATTTTCTTTTAGAATATATTTAATCGAAATGGGTGGCCACAGAAATCCTATTGAGAGAAAAACCTACTCATTTAGAAGTTGGGTTTTTTATTTCTAAAGATCGTGTGATGGATCTGTATGCGACCTTCAAACTAATCCTCTTGGGAAAATTTTGAGGCTAGCATTCGCGTTAATTCACAACCATCCATTTTAAGAAGAAACCCTGATATGAAGATTAGTTTGACTGTATAAAGTCAAGGTTTTGTAATTGTAATATAGAAGGAGTGGAGGAACTGTTGTGGCGATACGTAGGTGAGATTTAATTCATTTTCACATCTTGAGTTTAGAAGGGAGTTTGGCACTATACTAAATTAGAGGATTCAGAAATTTATAATCTAAGATAGATTAGGTTAAATTAATCTGACTACTTGCGCTTGTTCTCATAGAGTTGATAGCTTTCTTTATATCACTCCTAGGGTCTTCTCTAGTAGTTTCACTTGTGGTTGATTAGTGTGCTTGAAGAGTAATAAAATACTAATTATTATGAAGTTTCTGGTCGTGCTTTGTTTCCCCTCCACACACACTTAGGCAGGACGGTGAGGGAGCGACTTAAAATGGAAGTCATTCACAATCGTCATGTAGTAGGGCTGATTCACACAAAAATTGACGTGACTCAAAGTCGTCACGTTGTCGGGGCTTGGCTGTGTAGAACAGAAGGTTGATTAAGAGTGGTGTCATAATTTCATCACGGGGGGTGGTAATGGTTCATACGTACGAGGTTCATCTAGTGTTGTTCTTGAAAGCTTGTGTTGCTTTTACTATTAAATTAATACCAATTAATCACTTAATCGACATCGCACTAGACGCACTCAACGAGCTAATGATGATAAACTCAAATAGGCGAACCAATTGGATTTAGTATGAACAACCTTCATTAATCCTAATAACGTTTTTTCTTATCTATATAGACACCCACTAACCCCTTCCTTCGCGATACTCAAAACTTTGCCGCTAGTCCCTATGATAAATGGAACGAGATTTCTTAAACATTACAGAACACCCATTTTCCTCGTTAATCTATTTAAAACTTTCCTACTTTAGTTTTAATATAATAGAAGAGATTAGTCTTAGAGAAAAGACTGCTTCGATTATTCTTAGAGAAAGTTCTACTCAAATGACATCTGCTTGCATTTGTTTTCTGTCTTGTATGATAAATGGTATGATGCATGTTCCCCTAAGTATTATGACGTCGAGGTGATGGAATAATTTGAAAAGTTTTTTTAATCCTCGACTTGAATTAGGGACTGCTGAAATGCAAGTTTTCGCAAATGCCTTATTATTAGAACACATGCAGGTACATGCAATTGGTCTATTACCTAATCATTACGAAATGTGAAGGCTTACAAGTTTTGCATGGCTTGAATAACATACAACAAACAAATTTTCATCTACTTCACAAGCAAGCGATAATTGACTTTGGAAGAAGTAAGTGGCAACAGTTCAAAAGTCAAGCGATAAGAATTCGAATCGGCCGATGATCTCGTGATCAACAAAAGCAGCTGATTCGAATGACACATTATGGAACAACAGAAGGCCGTGAAGTAACGCGATTACAGCACAAATAAATTAATTTGAGGGGAGCGGCCATAATTAAAGCCTAATCGTTGTCTAATTATGATAATGAGTTGCTCGACTCTTACAAGACACTGGGATATGACATTCTTCGGGGTGAACGTGTTAATTGAAGCAGGGGGAATGTTTTTGCAATGAACGCCTCTTAAGTTTGCTTGAGTTTGATGTGAATAATTAACTCTGCATATGAAGGACATATTAATGCAAATAGTTGTCATAGATTAATGTAATTTCGAGTCACGTTGTGATATGTTTGGGAGTAAGGCTGATTACTCTTGGGCGTTGATTGACTTATTAATCTTGTGTATATTTTTGAACATTTTATCTTACAATGTAAATATGAATTTAAACAAGTTAAAAAAAAAGATATATATCAGTATTTCGTAACTGCGTAAAAAATTTGGTACTTACGTATTATCACAACATATTACCGACATTACATGAAACGGCGCACATGGATGCCAATTCAGCGCGTACGGCACATAATACATTAGGGTTGCCAACTTGGCGAGTTATTAATAGAGTTGGCGATTGTTGGGAAAATACATAAGTACCAAAATTTCTCGTTTTCAGAAATACAGCTGTTATCGTCCGTGTCTCAAGACTATACTTTTCGAATTGCAAAGTCTGTAGCAAATAGCATTCTTTTTGCCAATAGAAGTACGTTCGATACCTAACGTCTCTGGAGAACTGCCCTGGAGAGGGGTAGATGCACGTTAAATCTGGTCAAGGCTCAAAGTCTACCCTTTGACATGGCGTGGAAGTTTGGAGAGGGGGCTGGCAGATTAGGAATATCCTCGTCACTTGGCCATGGTTCAAAATTAGGAGGTCTGTCGCCAATAGCTCACTCGTGGGGCCTTAGAAAGTGACGTTTACAAAAAATTAAATCAAACACAAAGCTTAATGGTAAGTTTAAGTCTAAAAAATTTAACTTTTTGACCACATTTTCAGACTGTCTTTAAAAATCGATGCTGTATAAGTAGTTCAAGTAAAAGCAAAACATTTTGAGTGTGAAATAGATGTGGAATTAGTAGTTTTTTTTGGGGGGGCAGCTATCCAAGATGGAAACTCCCGCTCTGGTTTTGAAGTTTTTCTGGAAAAAAATATTTTTAGTAATAATTAGGAGAGGTTTTTATTCATTTAGCTATGTGCAAGTGATAAATCGCCAAATATAGTTTCTTCCATCAATAAATCATTATCAAGTTTTCTATTCGAATATCTGCATGCAAACTTTTAATTACTGAAGTTGACACACACAAACAACTGTATGGCAGCATTTAGGCTTAACCAAAGGGAAAGTTCCTACGCACTTCCTGGTCGGTACCGATTATAAATGATGTAATTATTACTGCAAAATAGTTCCTAATTTTTCACGATATTTTAAGTGTTTTTTTACCAGTGGCACAGAAATTTTAATGTTTCGATGTCTATCAAAAATAAATATATTAATAGGGAAGAAAAATGTTTTGTATATACCGTTGACCAATTTCGCCAAATAATAAATTCACCAAATGCTGTCATTGTTGGGTACATAAGTTAATTGTGTTTGTACAACCATGGGATTATTTTTTATTAGCTGCATATTGCGACATTTGCCCTTGTCTTTTCATTTGACGATTTGGTCAACGGTATAATACGTAAGTACTAATATTTCTGGTGAAATTGCCGAATCGGCCACTGGTCCGCCAAACTTTGAAAATTCGCTAATTTGGCTCGTTTTTGCGTGTTGTGTTTTGGAGTAGCAACCCTACCACAACACCGATCCGACTTCTCTCTCACTGATACAAAAATCAAAAGGGTTACCAAATTCGGCGCACTTATCGATTTGGCGAGAAAACCCTAAGCGGGATAAGTGGCCGATTCGACAATTCAACCCTATTTCTTATGTGTTGCTTCGATATAAGACTTCTTTTTCTGGGCGAAATACATTTAAAGGTTAAAGTGTAGTATAAGGGGCTTTGAATTTGGCGATTTTTATATAGATAATATGGTGAAATAAAGAATTCATTCCAGCTTCCGGACACCTATCGCTAAGTGAAGTAGCTTGGCGATCGATTTTGGTCGCCAAAAGTAATTGATATCGCCAAGGACCCACCTATACTACACTTTAACCCAGTTAAAAAAAATTACAGTCACCTTTAAATTCCCAGCCAACAAACAAAATAGATAAACATAATTTTATTTTTGTGCTTTATTAAGTGTCTACTTCAACCTTTGGAAAAACCGATTGAAACAGCTCCAATTTGGTGATTATCAAAATCGCGCCAAGGATGGGGTTAAAACCAGAGTAGTAACTTCTTTTTTCTTCAAAAACTCGCTGCAATAGTTATTTTTCCTCTCTACTTCTAATTCAAAAGTCAGTTTTAGAAAAAAAAATTATTCCAACACGCAAAGAAATCAATATATATATATATATATGTAGCTGCACTAAAACACAAACACTCTTAAGTTACTGTATTGATAAATAAAAAAAATTAATTCAATTTTATTTGGTTCGCTTAAATAAGTTGGGCTGTACCTCAAACACAAGCCAAATGTAATTTGCTTCGTAGGTATCTACTCGATTATAATGTCTTTTTGACATAAATATGATCTATGGATACCAAAACAAAGCTAAATCTACGAACAGTCTTTTATACGGTGTGTGTTATTGTTTACCTGAATTATTAACTTATGTTGTCTTGGAAAACATTGAAATATCACGTGTTTATGGAGTCAATTACAGTGTCTGGTATTGATTATTACTGTATTATTTTGGGTATGTTTTCACTGTATATAAACCCAAAATCTCTCGTGCTCTGAATGTAAATGTAAATAATTATTATTTACAGCTCAGTTGGACATTTTACTTGTTTACCTGTCCATTGTACGAATCTAATTTACTTTAAATAATTTACGATTCTCCTTGTTTAGTATTCGTGTTTAACTATAAATTTTTAATAAGCATAGATATTCATTGTTGCAAAACATGATATCGCAAAGTTCTTTTTACATGGTTAAGGCATTGGCGTAGCTAGTCCCAAGTGGGCCCGTATCAAAATTCGTTGAGGGCCCATTTTTGGAAATGGGAGCTTTGTTGGTATGTATATATTGCTAACATTTTGCGAGTTGTACTTACACATGTTGGGGCCCCAGTAGTTTGGGGGCCCCGCAGCCTTGACGCCTGGGTGACTGAGTACGTTTAAAACCAAGGTTTTGAAAAGAAGTATAACTGAATTTTTTTTTTGTTATTTGGTGTTAAAATATACGTATAAATTTTTTTAAGAATATTATTACAAGAAAAAACATTTAAATGCAGTTTTTTTGGCAACCAATGAGAAGAAAGACGTATTTTCAAAACATTATATTTTCATGAAAAGTAATTTGATTACAATAATATTTTAGCAAAAGGTAGCTGAGATGTTTACATTACTTTAGAGAAAATTCATATTACTTTTAGAGTACGATCAATTTAAGAAATAGCTTTTGTTTTTTGATAAAATTTATTTAATTTGATGTAGTAAAAAACATGAATAAACCCACTTCAAAACTATGTATTTTAAAAGCTCTAATTATATATAGGCAAAATATTATTGTTATAAAAGCATTTTTTTTTTCATTTTTTGAACCTCCAAGAAACTGCATTGTAATAAATTTTTTCTTATACATGAAAAATGTTTTCTAGATTATTATAATCTATTTCAAGTAACACTCATATTTTAAAAAAATTACTCATTTATAAGTTCTGAACGTAGTCCGTCACCTTAACTCTTGCATTGCTTTTCTAATCGAATTCCTTCTTTATACAGTAAAACGTGTTTTATTATGCATAGCTCTAACATTTTGAAAATCATCTTTATTTCTTCAATATATTCAACTGTCTAAACATTCAAATCGGCAACATAGTCTATTTATTAGATATTCAAGACCACGTGTTTCTGTGAATCGAAGCTGAAAACGAGAATATAAATTTAAGTTTCAATAGTAAAGTCAACCTCACGAAGTATTAAAATGAATATAACGAACTATCATAATTTATCTAACCATAAACTTTCCTATAAGACTACATCTCTGTTGATTTTTTGACATACCTTTTTTATATCATTTTATACGTAATATTTTATTTCTCTAATCTAAAAGTCGCAGTTAACTTTTATTCTAAATTCATTATAATTAAGAGAAAATAATTCAAGGCAAAATAATCAATAGAGAACATTCTTATTTCTTTTCGTTGCAAAATTCGTAGCAATTTATTAATGGACAGACAATCTTAATTTTTTTCTGATTTTGAAATAATTTATCTCTTATTCATTTAATGAAAAAAGTCAAATGCATTAAAGTATTCATATTTGTTTTACCTTATTTCATCGTTTAAATAACCTTGCCTATTTTATAGAAATAGATTAAAACATGAATTTTAAAACTTCCATTGCAAGATAATTCCGTTAAGAGCTTAGGAATGATCAACCCTTTTGTTTGGTCATCTTGCATTTTTTAAATTAAATATCTGGGGTTGGAAGTACACACCATTTTTATAAAGGATGGATTGTTAATTTAAGAATCTGTCTTGCCTTTATAGAACTTTTGAGAGGACTTGGTACCCTTTGAAAAATTGTTTGTGTATTTAAAAATTCTATTTTAGCATTTCATGTAATGTTTCCATTCAAGAAAATAAGAGAGGATGTTTAGAACATATTATTCACACGGTTTTCAAAATTTTAATTTTTTAAGGAAATTTGGAAAATTTTAAAACTTTTTTTTACTCCCTTTGTAATTATTAGTTTTTTTGCCTGAATTTTTTTGTGTGTAATATTTTTAAAGATGTTTTAAAGAACTTTAGGAATCAATTTTACTATAATTTAACTAGCTTTGGGGAGAAAAAAATAAAACGTTGATATGCGCATACTGAATTCCAACAAAAAAGCCAATATCACCTGCATTTTTAGTTTTCTTTTTTAAAAAAGTATTCAGTCTACAGGAAAATGGATCCTAATTTTTTTTACATTCATAATATATAAGACACAGGAAAAAAACGAAAGTTATTGGTAAATAATTGTGGAAGGAGTGGCATTTTGATTGCAATAATGTATCTAAAAAACACAAACTGAGAGAGAAACCCCTTTAAATTTTACAATTCTGAAAAAATAATTACAAAAAAGTTAAATAAACTTAAAATACCATTTTAAGACATTAGCTATATATTTTCGTTTAAAGTAATTATTGCATTTTCATATTATTTTAACCCGTACTTTTTTTTAAATAAATGATCGATTTTCATAGAGTATCTATCAATTATATAAGAAAATTCAAGGTAAATAAATACTCAAAAGAATTTTTCTCTGTCAAGACTGAAATTTTAGTTTTTTTCTTGCATAATATTGAAATATTATATTTGTATAACATACCTGAAAAACATATGAGGAATAAGAACTGAAATTAGGAAATTATTAATAGAAAAGGCCTTAATTCAAAAATTTTACATGCGCTCATTTCAAAAAGAAAAAAATAACATTGTAATGCCTCGGAAATACCCTGCTTCATATATAACACCTTCCTTTTTTATAGTTATTACTTTTCTTTATAAAATATTTTTTTTGTTTTTGAAAAAGACTTTTGTTAGCTTTTTTTATCTTAAAAGAAACGTGGCCGAATTGCCTAATTTGAAGTTTTTTCCCTACTTCTAATTTTCCGTCCTGCGAAAGTGATGTGAATCGAAAGATAATAATACAAAGAATATGATCAAATAAAAATATAGAAAATGATATTTTGGTCATTTTTGGGTAATGAGTGTCGTAATGAAATGATCAAGTTAGAGAGAAAAAAAACAAGGTTCTCTGCTTGTATTCTAAAGCAGTTCATGATACTCAGACAAAAAGTGACCTAATTAGCACTGCATTGTTATAAACAAGTGTTCTAGCAGCTCATAATCAACTAATGCTAAGAAAATTGTCACATGTTTACAGAAGAGTAATTTTAATATTAGCATCAATTTCTATATTAAGAGTATAGTAAAAATGTTATTTTAAATAGGTTGTCATTCTAAAGATTTGAAAAAAAAATTTGAATATTACATTTTGTAAAGCATTCATTAGAATTATAAGTTAATAAGTTAATATTAATTTATGCGTATCTAATAAAATAACGTTCATTTTATCGATTTTTTAATTTTTTTTCTTTTTGTTTTAACGTATTAAAAAAAAATTTAAATAAAAAATAAAAAGATACTTAACATTAATCTCGATTTTAAAAAAAAACAGCCATTAGTCTGCTATATTTACAAATTTTACAGCATCCATCTTTTTTATTTCCGAAATTTAAGTTATTAACTTAAATTTCTAGTATCTAAATCAGTGATTCTCAACCACTGCGACTTTTTTGTGTGCCGCTAAATTCTTGAAATTATAAGGAATTTACTTCTCTTCTTCCCTATGACCCGGCTAGAGGTGCGGGAGGAACTAAATGATCAGACGACATG
This sequence comes from Trichonephila clavata, assembly GCA_019973975.1. NCBI lineage: Eukaryota > Metazoa > Arthropoda > Arachnida > Araneae > Nephilidae > Trichonephila > Trichonephila clavata. The sequence goes on along the minus strand of BMAO01003357.1, from coordinate 109,158 downwards.
GTGAACTTAAATTATTTTATTTATCCCTCTATTCAACTCAGACACATATAACACTCTAAATAAGATAACTTTGATCATTCAGAGAATGGGGGTGAGACGAGATGGCGTGGGGAGAATATATTCAGTCATGCAGCTCTACCTTTAAGATAACTTTATACGGAGCTTATTTATATAATGACCTTACTAATGGCTTAACGCTCTAACATCAACTTGATTAAAGATCCCAGTACCTGGACTCTTGTGGTCCTTGCGTTTACTTTAACACGGCTCCAACAGTTAAACTAAGCACTTTCTTAATATTCCGACTTCTCGCTTCCTACACTGTTTACGTATACGTTTCACTGCCGATTTACTTCACATCTGTTCACAATTCACTTCACTTCCAATCTATTCTCACTTCACTAACTTTCAAACTCGCGAATACAGAATATATATAATAAACTTAATTTGCAGAATCACGCTTTCTGTCTTCGGAGAAAGTTGGTTAAAAAAATGTTGGCCCAAAAGAATTCCCCAGAGGTTAATAGAAGGAACCGTATGGATTCGTCACAAAATATGTCACCAATTTTTTAAAATTATTAATTATAGTCTGAAAAAAAATCCGGAGCCAAACTATTCAATCGTTTTATAGAAATAAACAATTCATAAAATTTTTATTGACCATTTGACAACAGTAGAAGAGAGAGTTATTCATTACTTCCCAAATTTAGATATAAAACAAATTTGATTGGAAGTCCATTTGTGATAACGGATGCATCTGTTTAATTTCAAAACATTCGAAAGAGTCAATGAATTCATTTAAGATTAACATTAGAGGTGATAATCCCATAATAGCCAAAAAAAAGCTTTAAAAATATTGTTACAAATTTCTACATCTTATTTGTGTGAATTCGGATTTTCAGAATTAACAAATATAAAAATGAAAAAAAAATCGAAACTTAAATGTAGAAGACAAAATGAGAGTTGTAATACCTGTCGGTTCCTGCTTGACTCTGAAACCCCTTGTCTACCTGTAAACCCGGCTAGATGTGTGGGAGAAACTGGATGATCAACAGATATGATTTCAATCTAATTAATTTATTGCTACCAAAATATCAATCAGACACAATAACAATCTAATTAAGATAGGTGATCAAATAGTAGATGCGCGGAGGTGAGATTCTATAACACGGGGATACTACTACGGACCCTCAACTGAATATAAGATAGCTTAAATAGGCTCAATATAAACTGCGTCGTACACTAATAAGCTAACTTCTACTTAATCAAGCGCACAATGCCTGTACTTTTTATGCATCGGATCCTACACTTGAATCTTTCAGGTGATCTTTATCCGAATTGATCAATGTCGTTGGATCCACTGGTGTAATCCGTTTTCCTGGACAACTCCAAGATCTCTTAATAATTCCATCATCTTTCAATCTTCAACTAACTCGCAGACTCTTTGCCAACTCCTACTTGCTAACTCACAAACTCGCGAAAACAGAATTTATATAATATACTTCATTTACATAATCACGCTTTCCTGGTCAGTGAAAGTTGGTTGGGTTAAAATTTTTTTCCTAAGAAGAGTCCCCAAGGTATTAGTACAGACTCGGATAGATCCGTCACAGAGTGACGTTTCAATTTTTACGACCCAATATAAACGAAATTATCAAGAATCATCAAGCTCAGATTTCGCATTAAATGTATGCTTAAAATGAATTTGTGGTTAATTACTCAATAAACATTTTGTTGTCTTTGTCGTCCATATTTTATTTAACATTGAAAAATAGTATCATAAATTATTTTGCATAGTATATTATAAATAAGTAAAATTCTTTGAAACCTATTTTATTGTAAGTGTGCCGCCAAATTTTAAAATTGTTGAAAGCGTAAAACCACACAAAAAAAAAGTGGTAGAGAATCTCTGATCTAAATCTTTATTTGTCTATCATTTAGAGTAAATATCAGAAAAAGAGGTCTAAAATCCTCTCTCACTATATACCCCACCACCCCGAATGTAAAAAAAATGCCACTTTTCACCCACACGATATCTTGCGAACAGTTAACGCCTCCCCTGTAACCTCATATTAAATCCCCCAGAAAATATGTTTTAACCAATTAGCTTATCTCTCTCAAAGGGGTGTTGAGGGTCAGACTAAATCGTGAGAAAACTCCATGTTGTAAAGGGTTGTTTTTTGAAAAGGAGAGGGGGAGTGTCACATGACCTAAATTTATTCTTCCACCTACCCCTCTCTTAAGCCGAACTCAATAGATCTCTCTATCATGAAGTACCCGACGAGGTTTGAGTAGTTAAATGTGTTTTACACACTTAATGGATAAGTGCACTCGTATTGAAGTGACGAGTATGTATTGAATGAAATTTATCAAGGTCATGGTAAAATGGGTGAAATATGTGTAAATTGAATGTAATCTTCCCTGTCACGCACACAAGGTATATAGAATAATGTATATATAATCTAAAGCGATAATTTATTTACACAAATTCATTTGAAATAATTTATGAATAAAATTTATAACTTGAGTTGAAGTACTTTAATTGGTTTCTCGTTTATATAAACTCGAAATTTTATAAAAGTGGGGATTACATCTTCCAGCATTTAGTATTAGTACGTTTCAATGGAAAATATTAATAAATATGTGGGATAATTTAGATAAATATATAACTCTGAATTCATATTCTTTTATACATAATGACGTTTAAAAAGAGAGCTTTTCTGATTATGAATCACGCTACTAAAGTTTATCTGAAAACTTTATATTGATTGACATATAGATGCTTTTGCAATTGAAAATAAACTTTTCAGGTGTTTAATTCTTAAAATAGATTTGGTCGCATACTTAACCTGAAAAATATTTTTCTTCAAATTTGGATTTTCGAAAAGGAAACAAAATTCGTTTACCATTTTCAAATTTAATCATGGAATTAAAATACCCTTATCAGTAAAAATACTTAAAACTCTTCTAAAGGGGCTTACTAGTTTAAAACTTCAACTTTCACTAAAAATAATTAAATGTATTTGAATTAGAAATTTTGAAAACTGTACCTTTTAACAATATGTCCCTATATCAGTGCTTCTCAAACTTTCAATATTTGCGACCCAATTTTCAATCATAATTCTCATCCCGCCCCTCTTCATACAGTAACAATGTATTGAATTCAATAATAATGTATTTGATGCTCCTTGTACAATACTACTTTAATTATAAACCGTACAAACTGTATAGATAAGTATTAAATTCTGCATATAACTTTGTATTTGAAAAGCCTATGCGGTCACTAGTAGTACTTGTTCTTAACGCGTAGTACCTATTAATGAATTAATGATCAAATATATTGCGTAGTAGTACATATTTTTAAGGCGTATTTTATATTTAATTATGTCAATGTGTATTTTGTTTCGCTTCCTTTAGGCTAATTAACAATTTTTTTTAAATCTTTTATTTTCGACTTTTCGATATGCTTGGGACCCCTGGTAAAATTATCACGCCCCCCCCCAGGAGGAGCGCCCCGTAGTTTGAGAAACGCCGCCCTATATATATACACCTCAGTACAGTCCCGAAAACACGGTTCTCAATAACCCAGCAGTTCGGATAACTCAACCCCGCTCTTTGCAGGTCGAAAACACTTACAAATACATTAACGTACGCAAACCTACAAAAAGGTAAAACATGCTTTCATACAGTACGTATTTTTCCTTTGCTTGAGGATATTTAGGCAGTTTATTTTCTGTTATATTCTCAAGCAAACAATACATACAAGTGCAATAGTACAATATTTAATCTGATGAAACAATCTTTATGTTATTCTTTTCTAATTCCACTCTCTACAAATTCATCCTCCCTTCGGTCTACATCAGGAGTTTTTGATATTCTACTGTACTACTAATTCTGTTAACGTATCTGTATGGAATTTTATTCTGAGCAATACGATCAACGTTACGCATATATATGCTTCTCAAACAAATATACAAGCATTCGCATTTAATTACAAGATTTATTTGTCGCTCATTAAACATTGAAAATTGTCGTTTCATACATGAGTAGGGGAAATATTTTTTATTCATAATTAAGATAATGTAATTATATCAATTATAAAAATTTTTACAGCAATCAAAAAATCATAACATACTTATGATGAAAACTTTCTTCCTTGTGGGAATAAGAAAAAACTATATTCTAATAAAACTAGTTTCCGTTATTGTATTTTGATAATTATCTAGTAAATTATTAATAGTTTTGCTAGTTAACAATAAACAGACATTTTTACGTAACATTAAATGTTTTATAAGAAAAAAAAGTCGCAACTCAATACTAGTTTTCCTAATCTCAATACACTTTCTATAATTATCTTAATATAACCAAATGTTCTATAGTGATAAAATAAATTAATTCACTGTTCTTAGAGTATAACTCTTATTTTATTGTAATAAAACACAATACTTCTCTTATATAAAGAGCAAAGGGGAAAAGAGAAATAAATGTAAGAAATAACGTTAACACAAAATAAATCTTTGTCAATATGCTATGCTGGGTAAATATTTCGATTTGTCTAAGAAGAATTTTATTTGGAATAAATATTCCAGATGGACTTTGAATATTTATAAGAGCGATAAAAAAACATAGGATGGATTTTATTCAAGGATATTTTCCCACTAAGAACTCAAAGCGTATTAACTTGTTCTTTTTTCTATTTATTTTTATTCGTATGTCAAGTTCTGTCGAATACGTCTTCCTATTCTTCTTTTATTTAAACAAATGGGATCTATGTTGCCATCTTTCTAGCAATGAAAGTCAAAATATTTAAATAAATTGAATGCGTACAGATAAGAAAAACAGTGGACATGTAATACTCTTAATATAAATAAACATTTTGTTGGTATTTTTTTTTTCAAAAAAGTAACATTTGGAAGCTTTTCGAATAGAGCTTGTTACTGTTGCCAATTTGTATTAATTAATATTAATGTTTGAAGAGAAATGTTTGTGTGGTTCGAAAAAGAACGTTATTCGAGTTATATTTAATTTAATTTAAAATAACGTGAAACATTTCTTTGCAAACAAACTAAGAAGAAAGTATAAATTAATGAATAATGAATATAAATAAATTAATATTTTTAATTAATTTTTTTTTTAAAAAAAATTAAGTTTCGTCTTTTTGTTTCAATACAAGGCAAACTAAGTTTCAGAATGTCTTGTAAATTTCAAAATGTTAATTAAATATGAACTACATTGAAATGAATGTTTTTGTGATTTATTTTTTGTGAATTGTATAATAAATTTAATTTATAAAATTTTCTTTGCCCTGTATGTGTAAATTTAATTCCAAATAAAGGTACAATTTTGCTCTGTCGAATTAAAAAGTGTGAAAAAGCAAAATTGGAAGTAAACAAAACGAGTAACTTTACATACAGCTGTTAAATTATATTCTACAGCTAAGAATTGTAACATGCCGGTTAAAGAAAATTAATTAACATTTTAAAATATTCTTTAATAAGGTGAAAAATAGTGATTGTTGAACACTAAAGAATAATAAAAGTGTTCAGTTTTTTTGATAAAACTTATTACCCCACATATTCCTGTTTATTACACCCCATTAGTTCACTCTCTCCCTATATATATATATATATATTGAAAGTTAAAGAAGCACTGGGCTAGAGGATATCCAGTCTCATAATATTTTTTTTTCTAATGGGGCTACGCAATTGGTGTTTTAACCTTTGCAGACCTAGTACATTCCCCAGGATCTGGTATTTTTTAGCGCGGTACCATACAAGGGATTCCAATTACCGCAAGTAATTTTGACGCCCAGTTTATTCCCTAGAGGGAGGCACCTGAGCTCTTGACGATGCGAACTTGTACTAGGATTTAATTTTGCAGGGAACACCCATGCCAAACAGACACTCTAGGGATTTTTTGTGTGGCGTATATTCATACGACATGGTCGCTGCCGATTTTCTGCATCATGAAAACCCACCGACTTGGACCGGTGTCGAACCCGTAACATTAAGTGTACAAGGCCAGCCACAAACCAACCACGCCACCCAGCCGGCTAAAAAGCAAAAGTTGGCATCAGCGAAATGCATGAATTGGCTTGAAGCTCACGTGATTTCATTTATCATGTGACTATGATGTCATACATATTATTACAGTCATATGAATTTACTGTCTATTTGGCTAGAATCCATGATTGGAGTTATCGAGTGATTTTGAAGTCACATGAATTTAGCCCAAGCTGTCTTGAAAAAAAGCTTCTTTGAGTAAATGATATTTGTACTTATGTATTACTGAAATAATTGCTAACTCTATTAATAACTCGCCAAGTTTACAATGTCGCCAATAGGTTGCGATAATACGTAAGTACCATGATTTCTTTTAACAAGTAAATCAATTAATTTTATTTTTCCTTTGAACTTCTACAAAAAAATTTAGTTAACGGTTCACATTAATAATTTAAATCAAATTTGGATATTGGATACTTTATATAAATTAAAAATTGTAGTTCTATTTAAAATTAATTTCTTTTTATTACCCAAGTAAAAATAAGCCTTAGTTTCAAATAACATTACGAAACATAACCAATAAATATAATTTTGTAATCTGAATTAATAACTGATTTTAAAATAGATTTACTGTATATATTAACCTGAGATATCCTTAGCGTAGGCAGATCTTATTGGGCACTATTGCTTATAATCATGGCTAATATTTACTGGAGAACTTGAGTAGTATGTGGTCGTGCTATTTATAAAACGTCTCAAATGTGTGGGTTATTTTAGACCTTTTTAAGTCTTGTTTGGTTACAGTTCTTCTGATTCTTTGAACACGTATTGAGGAATGGGATTCCTTTTAAAAACCTCAATACCGCAAATTTAAGATCGCGTAGGAAGATGAAAGCATTAAATTTTCTAGTATTTTAAGATTTACTCAATAAGTTGTGAAACAAGAGGGGTACTTGTGAAATATTTTGGGAGTTCATCTACCTTTTCAAGAATATCAATTTTATTAGTCATTATTAGACTATTTTAGGACATTGTAAGACTATACATTCTTTTTTCAGATTATTGTTATCTATCTTCTAGCATTAAGCTTTCGATGACATTGAAAAATATTCTAAAAAGGACAGAGGACTCGAATTTCTAAAATAAAGTTTTTATCATTTAGGACCTTGTAGTCAACTTTAGGACCCTGTCCGAAGTCAATTTTCTCTCATTCTCTTTTTAGAGTGTCACTGCTCAACAAAAGTAACATTTGACACATTCCCGAGGAATTTCTGTCAATGAAAACCGGAAGCAAAAATTAAAACCGGAAGTCGATTTCCACAAAATTGGTTCTTAGCGCATCTCTACTAAAAATAACACGCTTAAAAGATTTTTGAATCTGTGGGTCTAAGATTTCAAAAAAAGGAATTTTTTTTTATTTTCAACGCCCCTGTAACCCGACTTAGAAGTCAATTTTTGTAAAACCCCTTAGTTAATCTCTACACTATAAAAGAAACATGTTTCCCAAAATTCACACCTGCGGATGCAACAGTTTACAAACGGGAATATTTGTCTATAACGCACTTTCAATCTTCTTTGGGAGTAGATTGTCACAAAAACCCTTTCTAAGAGGATATCTACTAGACAAAAGGAACATGCCTACCAAATTTCAAGCATGTAGTATAATAGTCCGAGATATCTCGTAAATGAATGATTTAATCACTTTCCTTCCAATATATAGATAGATCTTAATAATACAAATAAAAAATATTTCTTTTAGAAAAGTTTGAGCAGCCGTGAAAACAGAGGGTCACGTTTCCGAGCTCACGGCCTGTGCCGTAGAGTCTTGATGTCATTAAGGGTCTATTATGTATAAGGGCAATCGTTAAATTTACTCTATCCTAATGCGTATTTTGGAGAGTGGGTGTCAGTTTAGGTGCCATCCTCATCACTTGAGGAAGGCTCAAATTTACGAGGTCTATCTTCAACAGCTTTTTCTCTTGATTGTAAGAAGTTGGTTGATATTAGCAACAAACACACCACACCACCACCATACCCCAAACACACACACATCGTTACACCAACAACACATCGTTAATCCTGATCGGGATCATCAGGATTAACGATTTCTCATTTTCAAACAACTAATTTCAAATCACATTTCCATATTTGGCAAATATGCGATTTAATTACAACTCAGTTCATTTAATTATAAACTGGGTTTTTTTTTTTAGTTTTTTAAATTGTAATTTATTAATCTAAAAAAGAACTTATGGGGGCGTCGTTTTCATTCAGAAGAAGTTAATGTGGATATAAATGCATTTTTTCATTAATTCCAAGAAATGAAGGGTTTGAGACAATTAATCTACGGGGAAATTTGTTTACAAAAGTGCATTGATGCTGGAGGAGACTACTTTGAACACTCCTAAAATTTTGTAAATTTAACTTTATAAACCTTAATTTAGATTTGTCTCTTTTATGTTTTTTTTTTCTTAATTTTTTTTATTTTTTTTATTATTATTTTATAATGTTGTTACCACTTACGTCTGTAAGCCTCATGTTATGCAATGTGGAGCATGAGGAGTTTTGCAAATAAATTTATTTAAAAAAAAACTTTATAAACCTAAGTGTATCTCAAAAATTTCAGAATGACCCTCGTATAGTATAAATACTTACATATAATATGAAAATGAAATCCCAATGAGTAAAATAAAGAGTCTTAAAAGTTATCCTCAAGAACATATTACTGATAGTTTCTAAAAACTGTATCTTGCATATATATGATTTTTAAAAAGATTTCATTTAGAAATGTTAAAAATCTTATACGAATCTAAATATGTTTAATCCCCACTTTTGACTCCCATAACTTTCGTCAATATTTTAGTTCGCTCGTTACGGACGTTTTCTCTCTTCGTATTTGTTGTAAGCAAATGTACAATTTAATTTTTTCTTGGCCAAACATAACTAAGTTTTTAAATATTCAGCAAAATAAATAGAAAGTTATATTTACTTTTATGAAAACTTAGACAGAAAGTTAAATTACTTAGAGCTGAAAGTTTTATTTACATCCTAAATTCTGTGAAAAATTCAAGGAAATTTAGCCGAGACTTAAAAAAGTTATGTATATCTAGAATTTTTTCCCTTTTTTGATGATTCCCATCTGAAATTAATAATTGGAACTGTTGGGAATATTCTTTTTAACTAATTCCAATCAAAGTATTTTTTCGCTGCTATTGTGCATTAAATTGTCCCATTTCAGATGTTAAATTTATTTTTTCAAATACTGACTGAAATGTTTCATTTGTTTTTAAATTTAATGTAAACAAATATTTAGTTCAGAAAAATACTCGCCTTGTTAACTTATTAATGCAATAGAAAAAGAAGAAACTAATTTTCCCTTATAAAATTATATACAAAACAAAATACATTTAAGCAATAAATAGAATTTCTACAATAAAATAAGACAACATTTTAAAATATCCAAGTAGTAATTGAAATCAAATAATATATATTTATATGTCTTTCGATACATACAAATTACTTCACCATATAGTATAAAGATAGCTCGTAACATGAGCGATTATTTTTTCCTTGTACCTCTTGAATTCCATAATATTTTTCGTACAATTAAGTAACACATATTTGCTCTTACAGTTGAAATTCCTTGTTCTCAATATTTTGAAACTATACTGTAAAAAATAGCAACCATTCAAACAAATTAACGAGTCTAATGATATTTGGGATTTCATTAAAATGTTTTTTAATTATTCATGGTAGATGAATAATTAATTAGAATAATTTGCACAACATTGAATATTTAATTCTAGAAACATGTAAACTGTGTCTGCTGAATACTTATTGTATTTTTTATTCAATTATTTGAGGGAGAAAAAGTTTTTTTTTGTCAGAACATTATTTATTAATACATTTCTTTATCACATATTTTAATCCAAAGAGACTTTTTAGTAGTTAATAATTTTACCAATAATAAATTTTTTTTAATTGTTTGCAATTGTAGATTTTATCAGGAATTAGATGACTCGGACTATAAAAACATAAATACAATTTTTTCTTTATATTCCACACAAAAAAATGCTTTTTTTTTCAGTAAACGTTATATTATACAAACAGAATAATTATATAAAATAAACGCCTAATTATTAAATCTGTTACAAGTGATCGTTTCAAAAATAGGAAAAATAATTATTTTTAAGCAAAGCATTTATATATTTAATTTTTATAACTCGTATCATAAAAATATTTAATGATTTTATAGATTTCGTCACCATTAATTCTTAAAATCCGAAGAATAAATAAGCTGTGATTGCGGGATCCGGAAAGCATATAGAAAAACAGCTTATCTAAGAACTTTCGACTCACTGTGGAGACAGTTTCGATAGAGTGATTCTCTGTAAATGTAACTTCGCGGCATGAACCCTATCCATTCAAGAAAATTAACGCAAAGGAGCTTACGAATTGTTTTCTTTCTATATTTTTTCTATTTACTAGAAGAAGGTAGAATACTCTCGATTCGAGGTACAAGAAAGAAAATTGCAATTAATATAAAGGAAATATTTTCAAAAGATTTAAAGAAAAAGAGTTTTTTTAGTTTTCATAAAAAAATGACGTATCTTTTTACAATATTTTATTAAAGATTAATTTTCACACTGCTCCCCAGTAAAAAAACTTAACCAAAATAACATATTAGCTAAAATAACATTTCAAAGCTGTAAGTGATCCATAAAATTTTAGGTTTTTAGTAATAATTAGTTTGCTTTGGCATAGACATTTACCAATGAGCTAAATTCATTATGGTCACGTGACAAATATTTTGACGTGTTCTCCCTTTGAATTCAGAACTGATACAAAACTTGTAAAATTAAAATATAATTTCAGTTTTGATTTTTGGATAAAGATATCAGAATATTAAGATTATTCGGAAAAAAAGTTTCTCAAAATTAAAAAATGCTTTTATTACACGTGTACTTTTCAATCAAGCTCATTTTATTTACCTATGGTCTTTATAATTGTTTTCCAATGTACACTTTTTTAAAAGAATCTGCACACAAAAAAAAGTTGGCAACAGGGGAGTACATGAATTGACTGACCGGAAACACGCGATTTCATTTACCATGTGACTACGGCATTACATGAATTTAAGAGCTGATTGGTTGGAAACGCGTGTTTGTAGTTATCATGTGATTGTGACGTCACATGAATTTAAATTATTCGTGAAAAATCGTTAGTAACAAATGAGGTATAAAGTTTTTACTACGTTAAAAAATTATTGATGAAAAATGAAAATTCATAGAATCTGTAATAATTAAATTGGAAAAATAGTTATATTTGGGGATAAAATCTGTCTGAATTAAAATTTATTTTTATTTCATGTATTTCATCTTATTTATTTAACTTTGCTCCGTATAAAAGAGCATTAAATACAATACTGTGGGTTTAGGAAAGCAATAAAATGGTTAAGAAATTTACTCTTCAAAAACCTAAAGAAAAATTGTCAAAAAGTAAATAGCCCGATAGGAATACACAATTAGACTCTACCCTGAAAAACTTATCACTATTTTTAAATTCACTTTTTGCAGTGGCCGAAAAAATTCACCCACAACTCTGACCTGACTAAATTTCCGTTCACGTTTACCCATTTATATCTACAGGGGGCAAAAATTAAAATTTTATTTTTGCAAGGAATATCGCGCGTGAATTGAATTCCTTGGTCAACATTCGTGAGTTAAATTGAAATCCCACCCCTGAAAACTTTTCCATCCCCCTTACTGTCACCCCCCCCCTTTACTAACGACTTCGCTAGCTCAGATATTGATCACACGAAACCTATTTTCTCTCGCTCCCCTCCCCTGTTTTAGTCCACTCTTCCACCCCCTTGGGATGAATGGTCGCATCCTCAGAAAATCCCACGCCAAGCGTTTTCTTTTTGAGTGCCACTTTCAAAGGTTGATCGCGGCCCTTGGCGTAGCGAGTTGGCGACCTTTTGCGGTGGAGGGATTTTTGGAACCGAAATTGATTCGGTTATTGGAGGGCTCCTATCGAATTTTTCCCTTTTTGCATTAAGTTGTCAAAAAGGAGGAGTTCTTCGCCTGGAAAAGGAAGATGAAATGTTGCACACGGTGTTTAAAAATACGAGGAACATTTTTTCCCCAGGTTTTTGGAAGAATTTTGTTTTGTTTTTGTATGCCTTCAGGAACGATGTTTTCGACGAAATCTTATTTAAGTTTTCTTTTGTCAGAATTTTTTTTTATTCCCTTCAGCTTTTGTTCCGCCCACAAGTTTGTGATGAAAATGTAAATGGATATCATGTTACTTCGTAAAAAAAAACGGTGTGCATGAATTATTAAAGAGTTTGATGGTTCCGACAGATATTTTTTGTTACCTCCAGGCAAAAATTAATTAATATCCAATCAGTTTCTCTAAATAAAGAAAGACTTTATGTGCGTGTGCATGAATTTAATACTTTTATTTTTCGTAAATACATATATTACAAAGGGGAAAAAATGACAATTTTTTTCATACTTATAAAATTTGATTACACAAAATTTTGATATTATTCATGCAATGGGTGGAGTGAATAATAAAAAGTTTATTAAGTGTATATTCATTATGTCAACTCGGTGGCTTAGAGGTGGAGCACCTGCTTCAGAAGCCCACGATTGTGGGTTCGATTCCAACTGGATTCAGTAGCTTTTCTGGATACAAAAATCGTAGGCACGCATCTCATATGATTATGGGGCATGTAAAAAGTCCCTTGAGTATCAATTTGGCTCTAATACTTTAGGCAAAATTGATCCCGGCAGTTAAAAAAAAATTCAAGCATTAAAATTTGGTAGTGGGAACCCCCACTAGAGGGTGCCACCATGAAATGGCCCTCACATTTGTCGACTTTGTGTCAATAAAGGCTTAGTTACCTATACGCAACCCAAACGGAAAAAATATTTATTATTACTCCGTTTATTATTGAAAAGTATTTTTTTACTGTTTGACCGCAAACAAATAACAAATTAATATGCAATATTAAAGAACTAAAAACAAAAAAAAGTTCTATACATATATATTATTTCAGACTTCTTTTCAAGGAGATATTTACAATTTTATTATATAAGTGTTGATGGAAAATATATACCGTAAAATCGGGTGTATACCACGCACCTTTACTTTCAAGCTGCATTTTTTAATTTCAGGTATATTCGCCGTATTAAGCGCACCCCCTTTTTTAAGAAGGAATCAGAAGTGTGCGTGTACAACGCTCGTATGTTTTCAACTCATTTATTCGAGTTATTATCCCAGGAATTTGAAAAAATAGCATACTATTATAATCAGAAAAAGTGGCGCACACAAAGAGGGGTGTCCTGGTTGTCCTGATCCCCCCCCTTGTGATTGTTGATAGTTCGATATATATATAACGTAACATTTAAAAAAGTGCTTGGAACAAACAATTTATTTTATTAATTAATGCTAATTATTAATTCAATAATTTATTTTTTACCGTTTTTTATTGATAAAATCAGAAGAATCATTTGGTGTTATCTTGAGGTATGATACGAGTTGGGAGACTTTCGACCATGGACTCCCCCTTGAAAAAATTTGTGTGCGTTACTGATCAGAACCCTTTAACTTCATTAGGTATGTCATTTTTTTTTCAATCATATAAAATTCCGATCTAAGTAGAAGTTTAATTTTTCTTATACTCATCTCATTTTTTTATATCCGACGTATAATGCGCACTCGTAAATTTTCGATATCTTTTTTTGTGTTAAAAGTGCGCATTATACTCCGGATTTTACGGTAAAAGTGTTTGGAATTCAGCTATAACCATTCACACACATTTTAAACTTTTTTTTATGTTAGAACGTATATTATTTCTAACCTAATTATAATACATTTTAAATCTGATTGTGTTTACTGATAAATATAAATGTTTAGCAATTCAAATAAAAACAATTCTACCTTTTTTTCAAAAAAACCATCTACAGTAGAGCATCGTTTATTCGAATCAAATGGGACCGTACACTGTTCCAATACGCGATTGTTCTGATAACCGAAAACCTAATGCGACCGTACACTATACGAATATTGAAAATCACCCTATGCGGGAAACGTGCTAGAAGAAAAACCAAAATAGGTGCAAAACGTCGTAATTTTACATTTATTGTGGAAAATAATCAATTATTTTTATCGCTGTAACATTGTACACCTTCGTTTTTCGCTTCAAGGCCTCTGATTCTCTTAAACAGCAGTAATTGAGTAGGACAGCACTCTGTTGTTCGTACCACTCCATAGCTGTCTTTAATGCAGAAAACCGTCAGCACTTAATGGACCCTTGCTTCCTTCGTTGTTGTTTCTTCATGCACGGAAGTCCCAATCACGTCACCATTTAGTATTTGAAATCCACAGTCTTCTGCATCACTCTGCTTTCTCCCTTCGCGAAACGGTTCAATATTTCAAGTTTTGTCTCTATGTTGAAGACGTTTCGCTTCTGTTTTGAATTCGAAGCCATAGCAGTTCACAACTCAAAAAAAGGGCACGTATACACACCCCCTTTTGGAAACAAACTGACCTAATATTCCACGCAGATGTTTACCAAATCGCACAACTGAAATTCCCCAAATATACCTCACCTTGGGTTTTCCCGTCACTTTTGGCCTCACGTGAAACAACTGTTGAGCAGTGCACTGTTCGAAAACATATTCATAAACAATACATGCAGTTGATAAAAAAAAAACTTGTTCGGATATTTGACGCTCCGGATAATAAACGTTCGGATAAACGACGCTCTGCATCTACAATTTTTTTAGTAACCCTTTGAAAGTGGGTAAATTTTGGAGAATTGGGATATCACACAATCGTTTGTCTGCTTTAACAGCTTTAATTTGCGGTGGTCTGACCTTGTTTGCTATTACGCATGTCCTCTGAGACGGGGGGAAAATTCAGCAATGGTTTCCTTGGCAGAAATAATGGCATTTATACTGCCCATTTTTTAGGATATGTATTATATTCAGCATATTCCTACTCAGTGAGGTGCACCTACCCTAAAATTTGTATGATGTAATATAAAGATCTCTCACAAAAACGCTATTCAAAAAGAAAAGTACCGAGGAAAGAATAGAGACTACAGAAAAGACTGAAATGAATTTATATTATATAGAAATGTTATTCTTATTTCCTTATTCAGTAGCTTAAATCGAGTTAGTTGAGCTTAAGTTGCATCATACATTCTATTTTTAGCCCTTATGTATATATATTCTCCTTTTAAAATGAGATTTTGACATAAGTTTGTGTTAAATAAAAATAGATGGTGGTTAGTATCTCTCTCTGTTTGCTTGGGTCTGGTTTTCGAACTAAACATATGGAAGTAAACTGAAAATAAATAGGAGTAAATTACAAAATTAGGTATCGGTATAAGTATTTTTCTTACCCTCTTGGTCAATGGCGTAGCTAGTTCTAAGTGGTTCTTGCATCAAAACTCTTTGAAGGCCCTCTTATAGAAAAAAATGATCGCATTAACAAAATTTATTTGAAAATGTTAAAATGTTACTCATGTTGGGGCCCCGTATCATTGATACGGCTGACATAGCGGTAACTATGCCCCTGTTCTTGAACGTAAGTTGAGATTATGAAGTCCTTTTCCCAAGACCTTCATGTTGACTTAAATAAGACCTTTCATAAATCAAACAAAGGCTATTGGCAACGGACCTCGAAATTTGGAACTGCAGTCAAGTTTTATGAGGAGGGCACCTAAGCCAACAACACTCCACTCGCTGAACTTCCTCAGCATACTCACTTCCTAACTAACATGCCGTCGCCAAAAGCCCTCGTGTAGCTGAATAGTGCGACGTTAATATTCACTAATATCAATCCTAACTAACGTGAGGACTTTGGGCTACAACAGTGGCCGCGGTAGCCAAGTGGTCTAGGCATCGGATCGTGACTAGCATGTCATGAGTTCGATCCCAGTACCACTGAAGACCCGCCGTGTAGGGGAGTGATGCACGTAAAATCTGTCGAGAGCTCAAACGTCCTCCCGTTGGTGTGGTGTGGTAGTTAGGAGAGGGGGCTGCCAGCTCAGGTGTCGTCCGCGTCACTTGACCATGGTTCAAAATGACGCGGACCGTCCCCAAAAGCCCTCGTGTAGCTGAACAGTGGGACGTTAATATTCACTCACTCACTCACCCGTTCCTTTGTAAGGGATGAGTTAAGTCGTTCTATAGTGTGAGAGGGTTTGGAGGGAAGATTGGCCATAGTCAGTATAACTTCAATTTATTCTCAGTTATGAACAACAACACAAATTATAATAACCAAAGTTAAGAGATGGACCCAAATACCAAATATGGAAAACAATTGCGAGGTAGACGAGATATGAGAAGACTTTAAATAAGCAGATTACTTACGTCTAGTCAATATCTTCCAATTCCCAGCGACCTAATCTAATTTGATTCCTAATTGACAAATCGTCAACTTTAATATTTCAATAATCAGTATCCAAGCCTCACTTAACATTTAATCTATCACTGCTAGCCGTAGCAGTCTTTCCTCCCTCTTCTTCTAACCTGTAAGTTTAATCTTTAGATACAAGTCTTAATTTGCATACTCGCTTTTTCTTCGGAGGAGGAAGGCTTTCAATAGATTAAATTTTGAAGACCCATTTTCCCCCCAAAGGACTGTTAGTAAAAAGAATCCGAATAGACCTGTACAACTTGATCACGGTTCAAAATCACGAGGTCTGTCACTAATAGCTGTCATCCAGCTCTATATGGCAACGTTTCTCAAACTGTGGGGAGCGTCCCACTAGGGGGGGGGGCGATAACTCTACAAGAAGACCGCAAGCATATTAAAAAGTCGAAAACAAAAAAAATTATTAATTTACCGCAAGTAAACAACAAAATACATTCTGATATAATAAAAAATAAAATACACATTTGAGCTCATATAATACACTTATAAATATATCAGTAGACGACAATGTATCCCATGAACTTGACATATGTAAAATTATATACAAAAATTACCACTTATCTTGATAAATTGTATGGTTTATAATTAATCCCCTTACTGCTGATTAAAGTTACGCGATTTGTTCCTCAATGTCACCGTTTTCCACGCAGGCGCGCGTATGTGATATATTGGGAGGGATGAAAAGGAATAAATAAGTAAAACGTTCTCTGAAAAATATAAATACTTCGCAAACACTATCAAGGTCCTTTTATTGTATTCTAAAACCTTCGGAATAATTTTATGAATAGAGAGCACAGAGGAGATCGTATTTCAGAAAGACGTATATATACGTTCGAGGTAATAAACGCTTTCGCTGAGTGAGACGTTTATATACGCCGGTAGCACTTAAGAGGTTAAAGTCGTATTGTAGCTTTAGCATCAAAGTATAGTATTATTAAATTCAATACATAGTTAATGTATGGAGGGGGGCGATGAAAATTATGATTGAATATTGGGTCGCAAATACTGAAAGTTTGAGAAGCACTGCTATAAGGCTACACGGTAATATATAATATATCTCCCTATCGAGGTCCTTTTATTGTATTCTAAAACCTTCGGAATAATTTTATGGATAGAGTGCACAGAAAAAGTCGTACTTCAGAAAGACGTATATATACGTCTGGGGTAATAAACGCTTTCACTGTGTGAGACGTTTATATACGCCGGTAGCACTTAAGATGATAAAGTCGTATTGTAGCTTTAGCGTCAAAGTATAGTATTATTAAATTCAATACATAGTTAATGTATGGAGGGGGGCGATGAAAATTATGATTGAATATTGGGTCGCAAATACTGAAAGTTTGAGAAGCACTGCTATAGGACTACACGGCAATATATTATATATCTCTCTCTTGTACAAATAAATGTGGAAATATTTTATTTTTATCAATAACTGACACATTCATTTTTTCCCCATCTTCAGACAAAGAAGAAGAAAGCTCTTTGTATTTAATTGTCCACAAATTTCTAGGAGAGCATCGTAGAACAACATCAGCACCCAATCCAGTCAAAACATTTTTGGGCTCCAACTATGCACTTTACATGCAATTCATCTTCTCAGAAACAAAGAAGAGGTGTGAAGAAATAAGAGAACTAATTAGTTTCTGACTTAATTACCTACGAGGAAATAACGAAGATAACAGCATAATGAATTCTCTTTTGCTGGAAATATGACTGAGAACCAGTTTTATAATTCGAACTCGGTTAGATAACCTCACGAATAGTTAAGATCATGTTAGAGATAGGGCTGAAAAATGTTCTCATGGATAAATGAGAAATAACATGCTACTCTTTCAGGGAGGTCGTAATTTTTCAAACATGCATGCTAATGACAACATGGATTGATCCATGAATTTTTAGCACGCTCTGAGTATGAGGAAGTGGGAGCGTCTTAATAAATCAGCTTTAAATTTTTAGGAAATTATGTGCATTTTTCTGTATCATTATTACATCTTAGGAAGATTATAATTTTTTTTCTAATTTAAGAACATGAGGATTTTTAATTTTATTTTCTAAATACACAGTTTAGTGCATAGAGTATATCAAATGTAAAAAAAAAAAGTTCATTTGAGAGATTTTATCGAACATTTTATTTCAAATTTATTTGAAATAAATTAAAATCGGATTAGATTTGTGCATGCGTATACATAGAAGTGATAAATTTGGGCAAATCTTTGTATTACAGCTTCATGATGAAAATAGCACTTGATTGTAAATTTTATACTCTTCTTTTCTCACTGTCAGTGCTTCTCAATTTTCCAATATTTGCGACCCATTATTAGATCATAATTTTCATCGCACCCCCTTCCTTACAATAACAATATATTGTATTCAATAATACTATACTTTGACGCTAAAGCTACAATGCGACTTTAACCTCTTAAGTCCCACCAGCGTATAAAAACGTCTCGCTCACCCAAAGCTTTAATTGCCCCGTGCGTATATATGTGGGACGGCGTCTAGGGGAAGGTTCGATTTTAATGTTAAAATAAGCACGCAGAGTTAAAATAACTTAATTTATTAATAACACAACTAAAACATTTACTATTTACAAGGGGTTTTAAATAATTCGAGATAGCACCATACTAATTCCGAAAACACGTACTCTTTCTCAAAACAACGGAGAGACCGATTTCCTCTGACCTGCCTTCGTTCAAGTTTTGGTGCAACTCTCAGTTTTTCTTTTCTGCCCCCTTTATAAATACATGACCTCATCGTATTGCGCAGCTAAAACTCACGTGGTTTCGATTAGTATCTCTTACAATAAAAATCAAAAGAAGTAAAAGAAAACCTGCACTCCTTTCCTACATATATAAGTTTTTTTTCCGAAGTAGAGTATCATTTCTGAGCACTGTTATCTATAAAATTACTCCGAAGGCTTTGGAATGCAATAAAAGGACCTTGACAGTGTTTGCGAAGGATTTACTTATTTCAGAGGATTTACTTATTTATTCCTCCCCCCCCCAATACATCACATACGCGAACCTGCGTGGAAAATGGTGGCATTGGGAAGCAAATCGCGGAACTTTTTACTTGCGGTCAAGGATTTAATTATAAACCATATCAATTACTAAGATAAGTGTACATTTTTGTATATAATTTTATATATATGACAAAAGCCCATACGGACTCTGGTAATTATTAAGCTTGCGCTAATAGTATTGTTAAATTAATGATGAAATACATTGTGCACACACAGTACTGATACACTTACAAGAGTTCATTATATCTGTGTAAATGCGTGTTTTATTTTTTATTTTGTCAGAATGTATTTTGTTTGATTACTTTCAGTAAAATAATAATTCTTTGAAACAATTATTTGCTTACGACGTTTCAATACATTCGCGCCCCCCTCGTTGAGTTATCACGTGCCCCACAGTTTGAGAAACGCTGCACTATGTCTGACTTTTTTTTTACTTTAGACTTCAATTTGGTTTCAGGTAGATAAAAGTTAATGAAAGCTTTTAGATGTTTAATAAAATTGCATCTAAAAGTCATGGAATAATGTGGAAACTATAAACGTGTGCCTGGTTTGATTACGTTTAAATTACGTTGCACTGTAAAGCAAAATAAAGGCTATTGGAAACGAACCTCGAAATTCTAAACCATTATCAAATGACGTGGAGGACATCTGAGCTAGCACCCCTTCTCCAAGTTCCACTTTCAGCCTCTTAGCAGATTTAACGTTCATCAGCCCCTCTGACGGGCCTTCAGTAATACTAGGTTTCTAACCAAAATGAGGACTATTGGCTACTCGGCAACGTCAGCTACGAGTTCATCACCATAACCACTCGGCTGCCGCGGTCTCCCTATTCGGGTTACAAAGAAAAAACTATTGTATCTAGTACAGTTACATACTCTCTCTATATATATGTACGTCTCCAAATTTTGCTGACCGCTCAAAATGGGCCATATTTATTGTATAAATACAGTCGACCCTCGATAATTCAAACCTTCGATAATACGAACCTCTTGATAATTCGAAGTATATGCTCAGTACCTAGAAAAACTCTTGATATTTGGAACTAAAACAATACGTTTGGATACACTCAATATTTCAAAGTAAAATCTGTGACTGGCCAGAATACAACACGCTATCATTCGAATATATCTTCTAAAACTCTCGACAATTCGAACACTCACTATCATGTACAGTCCTGTAATAATTAAACAGGTTTGAGCTTTCAAGTTTTGCGTTGTGCTGTCGCTGCGTGTCTCCTCTGTAACGTAGCCCCTTTGATCCCCATCTGTATGCTACTCTTCATGTTTTCCGGTTCCTCTGGCGAAAAGACATTTTATTGTTTTCATTCCTTGAAGTGTACATTAAACCAACCACACCTCTTGTTACGTGGCCTTGCTACACATGTGTTCAGAAAGAATGATCTGCTATTGTGAAGAAGAGATGCGTAAGATTATGTATGAATATATTGAATGTATTCTTTTAATACAGGATAAATATTTATACTGTATAATATGTACTTTTTAAAAATACTTTAAAATAATTTTATACATATGTACAAATTTTGTTTTATTACATAGTTTGAAATTTAAATGTGGTAGAAAAAAAATTTTCTTCGTGTATTTTGGGAGTTTTTTTCCTACCCTCTTGATAATTCGAAGTTTTTCATTGGTCCTTCCAACTTCGAATTATCGAAAGTCGACTGTAACATAAAACAAAAAGGTAAGATTAATACAATAACAGCCCCTTCGATTTCAAGAACACGAGGAGATAAATTGTGTAATAGAAATGGTTGTCAAAAACTACAGCGACACGTTTTTGTACAGAAAGAAAGACTTTATAAGGAATATGTCAGTCTACGCTGCTTCTGTACGTGACCTGTGGCCGCGGTAGCCAAGTGGTCAAGGTATAGGATCATGGCAGGCACGTCATGAGTTCGAGACCAGTACCACTAAAGACCCGCCGTGTAAGGTAGCGATGCACGTTAAATCTGTCGAGAGCTCAAATATCCTCCCGTTGGTGTGGTGTGTTAGTTAGAAGAGGGGGTGCCAGCTTAGGTGTCGTCCTCGTCACTTGACCAGACCATGGTTCAAAATTACGAGTCCATCGCCAAAAGTCTTCGTGTAGCTGAGCAGTGTGACGTTAATATCCACTCATTCCATACGTGACTTAAGACTCCTCTGTCGTAACAGCAAATGATTAAGTAAAACTATTAGTTTGCTAGTCATCGGCTCAATGTGTTTGAGAGGATATGCATCAGAAGGATGGGAAGAAGCCAAGGTAGTAATGATTTAAATGAACTTTTGAATGTCGCAGTCTTACATTTTGCGTTCTGTTGAAACTTGGCATCTGGCTAGCTTTGAAGTTAAGTAGCAACAACGGAATCCAAGACTTCGGAAACCTAGTAGTGGCTATTGAGTAGACCAGCAATGCGTATTAGGACTTAATTCGTATTCACTTAAGCCATAACAATGTGAAGGACCTGACAAGCGATGCATAATGCAAAATTCATGTAATCTCTCACCACTGTGCCGTTAGCCTCAAATTCGATCACCCGGGTATTAAAGGCAATGTCGTGCAATTCTTTTATCCGTGCCCAGCCTTCATCGCATCATTACACTCGTATACGACTGTCAAAAATAATGCCAACAAAGAATGCTTTACTGAAAGTTTTGTCGCCAATCAACGGGCTGGCACAGATTGTTATGCATTGGACTTTAATTCTTGCCCTAGGGCTATCAATTCTGTATTGCAAATCGTGTTGTTGTTGCTTATGCCACCGGTCTAACGTAGTCGGATTGAGGCCCACGAAATTCATGATGGCAACGGGCTAGAGATACGTTTGTCATTTGCCTAAGCTTTAAGCCCATGAAGGTGACAGCACGATTTTGCTCCCGATAGATGGCGACACCATTCGGACCCACAGATTTAACAAGCACGTTCTCCGTTTGTACCCGGTGAGTATTTGGTGGCATCGGGCATCGAACCCAGGCCTTCCGGTCTTGCGTCCGATGCTCTAACCACTAGGCTACCCACGGCCCGGTTGCAAATCGTCATTACATATACAGTAGAACGTCGTTTATCCGATTCAATTGGGACCAGACACTGTTCGGATACGCGATTGTTCGGATAACCGAAAACCGAATGCTATCGTTGCAGTATATGACACTGGACACTATACAAATATTGAAAATAATCACATGTGGGAAAAGTGCTTGAAGAAAAAGCAAAATAGGTGCAAAATGTCGCAATTTTACCTTGATTGGGGAAAATAATCACTTATTTTTCGCGGTACCATTGTACACCTTAGCTTTTTCGCTGCAAGGTCTCTGATTCTCTTGAGCAGCAGTGGTTGAGTAGGACAGGGCTCTGATGGTTCTTCCTACTACTCCATAGCTGTCTCTAACGCAGAAACGCGTCAGCATTTGATGGACCCTTGTGTTACTTTCGTTACTGTTCCCGTCTTCAACCGTTTCATCGTTACAGGTTCGGATTCTTCTTGCATGGAAGTCACTATCTCGTCATTATTTAGCATTTGAAATCCACAATCTTCTTCATTGCATGCTATCCAGGTTTCTACATCAACAAAACAACAAAAGCACGTATTTGCCCCCTCATAAATTGACCTAATATTCCGCGCAGATGTTTACCAAATTACACAGCTGAAATTCTCCAAATATCCCTCACCTTGGGTTTTCCGGTCACTTTTGGTCTCACAGGAAATAAATGTTTAGCACTGCACTGTTCGAAAACGTATCCGGACTTTGGTTCGGATATTTGACGCTCCGGATAGTAAACGTTCGGATAAACGACGTTCTACCGCATTATAAAACTCCTCCTCGAAGAAAAAAACGTGAATATGTAAATTAAGACTACTATATATAGTCTAGGCTTTCGGGTTGGAGAGAGAGATAGGGTAGATTGCTAGCAGAGCAGTGATTAATTAAATTGGATGTGAATTGCGGATATTTAATACTTGATAAATGAATTGCTTAAGGTGACGAATTGTCACTGGAAAAAGAATCTAGATAAAATAGCTAAGAAGTCAAAGCTATTGCTTTGAGTAAGTTTTTTTAGTATTAAAGTCTTCTCGCGTACCTCGTTAATTGTCGGTATAGTTATTCATTGGGTGCATCTCTTATCCTTAATGGATTGAATCTGAGTTGTGGTTAATATTGTGAATAAATTAGATTGTTTTCTAAATATAGGTGGTCTCCCTTCTAATTCTTCCACACCTTTAGGTGCTCTGGTGAGATCCTTATATACCTTAAAAGAAATTCCTTTGAAAATGAAAATTGTTAAAACACCTGCCGTGCAGTCCAGATATGTCTCCATGAAACCTTTCCCATTTTTTTTCTACTTAAGAGAGCATTACGTTTCCATTCGGACAATGAGGTGAAAGAAGCTATGCAGGACTTAATCGAGAACTTCATCCACGACCTTTCTACAGCGAAGGCATATGCCTACTGTCGAAACGATGTGACCTGTGTTACAACTCCCACGGTAGTTTATTTTAATTTTCAAGAAAGGTATTCTTTTTTATTCAACTTGTCCAGTTTGCATTTGGGCAACCCTTATATTTTTTACATCTATGCGTCAGTATCTTCATGTAGCTATTTTTTTGTTGTTGTTAATTTTAGTACATAAACTTTTTTACACTAAATTTAAGATAAATTATTGTTGAATTAAATTTGAAACTAATAACCAGGTAATATTTACATTTTAATTCTATTACGAAACTCAAAACTGAAAAGAAAAATGCATTATATTTCCATTGTATGGTTCAAATAACCAACATTAAAAGCAATAATCAACATATTGAAAGAAAAAAGAAAGTAGAATAAATATTATTATATACAAAAATATATGAATCATATATTACAATATCAATTCTCTAGTTCCCTTTTCAATTTGAGGTTGATAAGAAGGGAAAATATCCTTTCGTGTTATTCAATTAGGGAATTCTCGAAACTGCTCTTGAGAAATATAAAAAAAAAAAAAAAAATACAATTTTAAAAGAATTGTGAGGACATCTTTTCTTTTTCCTTTGAGATACCGAACAAAATTCCCTCCAGCAGTAAACTTTATTTATTTAAGAGAATCTGAATTTCGCTGCTTATCTGATTTTTAATGATATAATGGAAGCAAATTCATTTTAAGTTTAAACGTAACTGTGTAACTGATTTTTTATCAATTTGAACGATTAAAAAAATTTCACGAGGTAACTTGTTTTGTCAGATAACTTGCTTAAGTCAAGTTACCCAATTGATTTTAAAATGTTGTAATTACTGATATATATTTTAAACATCTAGAATGCGTTTTTTATTTATTTTACTACATGAAACTGTACTAGAGTAAAACTTTATTTAGATGGTTCATACAAATACTTCATTATTCTAAATTTATAATTTTTTTCTTTTCAATGCAAGCATTTGACTGTAAAGGTTACGTAGCTATATATAAATATTCTTTTTATATAATTACAAAATTTTGAGAACTATTACATTTATATTAAGGCCTCTAAGGACTCTTAAATTGCAAATTTTTCAATTTTTTGAAAAAAAATATATGTTAAAGCCGCAGTATTTCTGAGCATTTTGATACCAAAGTTTTGTTGATACTGTAAAAACTTCTGAAGTTATTAAGAAATAATCATTGAAATTTAAACAAAAACCCTATCTCTTTCGTATCTTTAACTTCATTTTTCTCAAAAACAACAAATTTTAGTTTGCGCGCAAGATTTCTCAAAAACTATTTATGATATCAGTTTGAAATTTCATACATGTGTTCAAAATAAGGCTCTTTATAACTTATACTAAAATTTTCAAAAATAATTTAATAGAACTTTTTTTATTTGAATTTAAATTTATTTTTTTCTTAAAATTTTAAAAATTTTGTTATAATTGTATTTAAAAAATATTTTTTTTCTCTAAATTTCTTAAAAGTTCGTATAACTTCAAAAGTGAACATTTTTGTTCCAAGTAAAATTAATTTTGTAAATTTTGATCAATTTTGTACTTTAGAATCCTGCGCGGTGTAAAATATTAATTTTAATATTTTTAAATTTTTCTCAAATTCTCTGAAAATTTGAAAAATAATGTAAATATATATGCTTATCATGTGATAAAAATTTCAAATGATTGTTTTGTTTTATTGCTAAGTTACATTGGTTTGAAGAAAGATGTTTTTTTTTCGAGTGCACAGATATATGTTAAGGGTCCTGAGACGTCTTAATATAGTATTATTGAATAAAAATAACATGTTTTTACGAAAATTGGTGCTTACGTATTATATCGACAACCACACCTTCGCTCAACGAAAAGATATTGCCAATTCAAAAAATGTCGCCAAATGCTATCATCGTTATTATTGTATAACTGTGTTAGAAGGTGCATTAGAACGGTTTCCTTTAATTGCTGTATATTGCGGAATTTGGCGATGTATTTTGATTTCCCGAAATTGTTCAACAGTATTTTAAGAAAGTACCCAAATATTTTACAGTTAAATATTCATGTTAAAAATAAAAAGTTATATTTTTAAAAAAAACTAAAAAAGCACGCTTTTATAGTTAATCCATCTAAAAAGTAAAAAAAAATTGATGTAGGGTTGTAACTCAATCTATCAGTCGCCAAATCTGGAAATGGCATCTGTAATTAGTCACCGAATCTAGAAATAGGAAATCGTTAATCCTGATATTATCCCAATCAGGGCAATGGTACAAAATTATTAAATTATTGTTTTGTCATCAGTCCTTCACAAATGTGCAAAATTTGATTTAACCTGACCTTTTAAAGAGGGTAAAAATCGAGTTCAAAGATTCCGTTATATACAGTTGAAGCTAATAAAAGCATGTGAATATACTTTATTTCTCTTCATTAAGACTTGAAACAGACCAAAACTTTATAAGTTAAGGTATCCGACTACGTGCGACAACTTTTTCTTAAAAAATGGAGATGAGGGGATTTTTTTGTTGTTTTTCTTATTTTAGATTTTTTTCGTGCATGTTAAGGCAAACATGCTAAAATTAAGAATAGAAAAAGAAATTATTATTACTAAAATGTGAAAAAATGGTTAAAAATTGACAAAAAATAACATAAACGCGGCCCATTCTGTACCAAAAGTTTCTGAGCAAATTTTCAAATTTTCAATTCTAATGTGTTTCTATGTTATTCATTTTTAAATGACCTTCAGGATAAGAGATATTTTAATTTTTACAAAAACTAGAGCACTTTATCTTTGTTCTTATATGAAATTGCTTAAAAAACAATTATTATATTCACATAAGGGGCTGTAAATTTTGTAATAAAACAGTGATTGATAAATCTGAAGGTTAAAACACTTCTACCACTATACAGAACATTCACAAAAAATTTCAGTTAATTATTTTCAAAACTTTTTTAGCAATCACTGGCCTCGTTTGATTATTTAAAAAAAAACACATTTCGAGTAAAACGCGTTTTAAAGTATGGTATCTTGCTTGAAGTAATGGCATCTGCTTTTACTAAATAACTTGTGGCTTTTGTTCTAGTGAACGGAAAATAATAAACTTGGTAGCTAATAAGATGGCCTTTAAATCAAAATCATAAAAAAAATGTCAATTTTTGGCAAAATTCACAATTTTAGGGTAGTCGGATACCTTAACCGAAGTTTTCAGATAACTGCATAAAACTAAATACACTGTTGAAAATCCACTACTTATAAATATCAATTTATTTTCTGCTAAAAACTTTCCAGTCTCTGGAGATGCATAAAAGATACACATCTTTAACTACGAATTTAATTATCGTTTCTTAAACCTCAACATTACAGCATACATTGAAAAATAAGGACTCGAGTAATCTCTTCATCAGACGTTCGATCGAAAAAACAAAAATCTTCACCAAACTTCGGGAAAAAAATCGCAGAACGTGAAAAAAAAAATGTTTAATATATTCCCGTCGAATTGATCCATCTCGTGAATTTCGAAATAAAAATGAGTTTCTCCACTTTCCAAAATTTTCATTCTACGTCTCATTTGCAAGTAAAATTGCTAATGATTAAAAGAGGTAAAAGAGAGAGAGAGAGAGAGAAAAAAGTTGCAGTCTTCCCCCCCCCCTTCCTTCTAAAATAGCCTCAAACCAATACGCCTTTGCTATGTTACCGTGCTTAACTGTAACCTTTCTAATCGCATTAAGGCGAATGTTATAAAGCATTTGCATTTTTGTGCGTACGTAACAAGTATGGAAACATTATTAAGAAAGGCTGTAAGCTTTTTCGCATCATCAAATTTAAATATTTCCGTAACTTTTTTCTTTTTTTTTCTTTCTTTGCTTTCTCTCTCTCTCTCTCTTCGAGTTGTAGCGTTGAATTTAACCTGATGATTTTAGTTATGAAATTTTGGGTTACACAAAAAAACATGAATAAAAGTAACTAATTTATCAGTGCACGTATACGATGGAGAAGAGGTTGAATGCTGATTCGGAGTGAATTTAATGAGTAATTTTGGTAATAAGATCGATTTTTTCCAAGGAATTAGAATTCACAGAGTAGGAAGAGGTATTTGAACCTGGGAATATGAAAGTTTGAATAAGTTCCCCTCTTTTGGAACTTTTTTTACTTACCTTTAATGGAGTTTATTTATCTTTGATGGAAATGTTTATACTGGAAAATATCGTTCCACACAGAATTTCAATATTTTCAATTTTTTCACTGGTCTAACTTTTTTAACATAGTTGATTAATTGAATATTAAATTTGTACTTAGGAGCAACTGAAAATCTATTAGCGTTTGGCCTCGAATTCAGGAACCGTGGTCAAATACTGAGGAAGAAACTCCTGAGTTTTTGGAACTAAAATAAACTTTTTTGAGAAATTTTGACAAATATTCTTGAGTGAGGTTAATTAACGAGAAAAATCTTTAATTTCTATACATGCAACCATATGTATACAACTTCACTGTCAAATCTTTTTACATTATCGTTTTACATCCACAGATTTTAATAAAAGTTGTTTTTTCATAGATTCAACTTTTTCTCCATTTTTTTTTCGTTTCTCCCTTCTGTTGATAAATAATAATCTTCGTATCACTAACAGAATAAATTAAGGTAATTTTTGAATACATTCAACAATGTGCGTTTTATTTGAGTACGTTCAGCAATTTACGAATGAATGAAAAATGCAAATAAAATTTTGTATTCAATCATATCAAATAGTAAATGAATACTTTGATACCTTATTAAACGTTTACTTGAAATATTTTGATATTTTAAAGGTTACCCTGGATTATTTCACTGTGCTATATTTTCTCCTTGTGTTTTACAACAGCTGGACAGGTTATTTACTTTGAAATGTCAGACAATTGTTACACATATCATTTAGGTCTATTTCGAGGACGCAGAATTCCATATCGTAACGTCGCATGGAACTTACTAATGTATAAAAATATCTTGAAGGCTATTCACTGCATCCTTGTAAGACAATACACAATTTCTTAAGGGTTCGAGGCGCAGCATATTGCAGGCCATCTCACGTATTCTAAGCAAAATTCGTGGCCTTTCTTGGACAATAACTCAAATCAGAAGAGGGTTTCTAGGGACACCTGGTAGCAACTTAAGACGTTTATAGTGTCGCAATACTATGTTAGAATTATTAAAGTTCATCAGAATTCAGACTAGTCAAGAATGAAAGAAAGTTACTGGAAACAATGCTTTATGTTTCGGTTACTTACCATAGTTGTTTGTAAACATATGAGGTTTCCCAAATTATGCCAACTGCTCAACATTCTTTTCACGACAGAGAATCCGCTATCTTGAAGAGTATCATGTTGATACAATCTATCCACGACTTCACAGAACCATAGCCAAGCACACATCAATCTTCCCAACATACCAAGAAACACGACTTATCAGAGATACCTTTTCCAGTCGTTAACAGTCCAGTAACAATGCTACAAGCGTAGATTAGAAGCATATTCACTTGTACCATTCACCGATGGTACAAGTGAGAGCCTTTGGCTTTAAAAGCCTACATCAAGAAGGAACCTTTTCACAGTTCGCAAGCTAAAGCTTGTAGAGGCCCTAAGATTAAAATCTATAACAATTTCCGATAGTTTTGAAAGTCATAGCTGATAGTGATCCTTGTCAACCATTGATGATCTCGTCCTTCATTGTATATTCCAGTCCACTCTTCTGTCCAATCTCTTCCTCAGAATACAGTGATCAATCCCATGCGACTAGTAAAGCTCTTTCGAATTTATTTAAATCAGCATCATTCTGCCATTATAGCGTCGTAACAGCTATCCCACTTATATGGTGTCTTATACAGGTGGTGATAACTGCACGAGTAACGTTGATTGATTGATTTCCCCATTGTTTGCGTATTGTAACGGAAATTTAGGACTCTGCTTCTGTGCTAAAATGATTGTTTTGGGGTCAAGGTAGATTGTTCTTCTTATAAAAGTAAATGAATAATACTGACTATGGCAGCAAATTTAATCACCAAATTTCACATTTATCAAATCTGGTAACAAAAATATATGTACTTGGAAAAGTTCAGAAAGGTCTAGAACAAAGGTCGGCAACATTTTAGCTGTTGTGTGCCCTACCAATCTACCAATAAGATTCAGCGTGCCACTGAGTAGGATATTTTTTAAACAATTCGAGTCTCGCGATAATGCATGCACAGTTGGAGAATAGAGGTCAATAACAGATTAACAGTTTTTTAAAAATTATTTTTGCATCATTTAAGGATATTTCTTAAAATAAACTTCAAATATAACTTTCATCACAAAATAAATTTTAAAAAATTAAAATTGTACATTCATTATGCATTTTTAAACATTTTTGTGCTCTCCTTCATTATAGTTAAATAAAAAATAAATAAATAATTTAATGCGAACCTGGTGCTTGCATCATTCTACTTCATATCTCAAAATCAGGGATATAATTTGGACTTTCAGTTTGACACGTTTTTGAACATTCAGTTATTAACAACTTCTTTGTGGACTCGAAATATTTTTCATATTATAAAAGATTTGTTCACTTAGATATGTAGAACCAAAAGGGAAAGCAAAGTACATATAATTTTCTCAATTTAAACAATTAAATCTTTCCAGCAATGGTATTCAAATAATTTACAAAATAGCTGTAGATTTATCTATAGTTATCTTTCAGACTTTTTCTTAATTCTGTAAATTAACATAATTCTGAAGATGTTTGTCAAACAAGGTCCATTACAAATTTATCAACTTCCACCCACTCAAAAATTGACAAATTTGTATAATAGTATAAAGTGACACTGGAAATTTCTCCGCGCGCCACAGGTTCCTGACCCCTGGTCTAGAACTATCGTTCCACGAAAATTTTCAGAAGCCACTACTAGAGTTTTTTCCCGCCAATGTGAGAATGATGCAGAGAAGCGACGAATAGTTAAAGCTTGTTACCGATTGTGCGTTTCAGTCACCTAATACAATACTGTGCCTACAGATTTGTATTTTCTGTGTGAAATTTAAATTTGTGCAGCTGTTGATTTTACATATTAATTATTCCCCTGTTGCAATTACTGGATAGTTCCAGAAAAAATTACGATTTACACTGAAAAAATCTGCCTGCAACTATGTGGACCTTTCCTATATTTCAAAGACGACCCAGCGCGTATTAAAACACATGCCTGGAGCAGTTTTTCTAGAACTTCAGCTTGCTTCTTTTTATAGGATTAAAACATTTTACGAGGGATGATCAGAAAAAAAGATTACAAGCCACAGCATTTGAAAACTACATATTGTGGAGAAATTTTCCCCCAAAGTGGAGACAGATGGCGCTACTTGTCATACAGATGGTTTGCGGGTAGGTAATGAAAGTTCCCAGACAGGACGACTGAAATGGCAAGACGCTGAGGAAATTGGTCTCGTTTGAAAGTGCGAGCCGTGATTCAATTTTTATGTGCAAAGAATGTGTTGGCAAAGAATAAGCAGGCAGCATGTAGTGAAATGGTGTCACTCTTTTCAATCAACCAGACAGGATGTCGAAAACCGCAATAAGGCAGGGAGCGGCCGGTCAAGTTCTTCGATGGCATAAATTAACTCGGCACAAATTGGAGAATTGATTTAAAATGATCGACGGGTAACTATGCGTGAAACCTCGTCAGAGCTGGGACTGAGCTATGGTAGCATGCAACATATTGTTTCTGATGTGCTGCGATATTCTAAGACAGTGCTGTGAAGATATCCACCGAGACCTAGCTCAATGTGAACAGAGACCTGATTTCTACCAAGACGGGTTAAACAAGTTAGTTCTGCCTTCTGGTAAATGTCTAAATAAACTTGGTGACTATGTCTAAATGTGATAGTCACGTATGTCTCATAATTCCCTTTTGTATTTTCTGTCTATTGTTAATAAATACTTCTTTATTCAATTTGTAACCTTTTTTATTACCTTTCGTATTTCTCTCGTGTAAAAAGATGATCAGACTAAAAGAACAAATTACCGAAAAAAATAAAAATGAACATTTTAAGAATAGAAAATTTTTTCTTGATTTGCCAGAAACAAATTGAAACATCTATGGAAAGTAATTTTCCATTTGAGTTTTTATATTTTTTATTAAAAAAAATTGCGTAGCAAACAATCTTTCCATAAAAGTTTTCCAAATGATCCATCACCAAATATGGGGAAATAAACTTCGTCTGACAACAATTTGAAAGCAGTGAAGCTTAGAAAATACCCCATTCTTCAGCGACATAAAAATGCATAATTTTGAGCAGAAAACATGACAAATGTCGATAATTGAGATCGATGATCTTCAGTTTTGTACAAAAAAATGGCATCATCGACACCAAAATGCTGAGTTTGATTATCACAAACTTCGGCAATGACCTGTACATGAAAAATTGAAACATTGATGCTCAAAGGGAATTCCAGACAGAAATTCCTGGCAAATTTCCCAGAGTCTAGTACACTTTTTATGTAGAGTTGATAATTCTAACTTTTATCCCAAAATCCGTCATTGAATAAGCCTAAAGAGAAAGAAATGAATGCTACATTTCTCTGTCTAACACTTTAAAATTGAACACGTTTAACGCGTGGTTAAACTGGATAAAAATTTCATTTAAGTTTTCAAAATTTTAGTCTCATTATCGCTTTTAATGCCAGTTTTGTGTAATGATAACACTATAAAAAGGACTTAAAATTTCATAGTTAGTTATAGTATTTTAAATTAAAAGCAGAAAAACTGTACCTAGAATATATACAGGGTAACTGCTAAAGTTCGTTGTCACTCCTATAATTTTTGAATGGCAAGAGCTATAGTCATAAAACTGGTGCCTAGGTATAGTAAAGTTTAAAAGTGCTACGCAATAGAGGCTTACACCACCAATTTTCAGATAAATTTGAAGTTAGCTTTCTTTGTCTCAAAAAAAGTAGGAGATACGAGAAAAAAGTCAATTACGGAGTTGTTGATCATAATCGATTAAGTAAAAAAAAACATGTTGCGCCCCAAAATGATATAAATTAAAAGCACACAAAGCATACGTGTGTTTTATCGCGTTGAACACAACAGCACTTTCCGGAAATAACGCTTATCTATCTGTAATGCCCAAAATGGTGACCTAGAACAACAATACACATCTGGACACGGGTTTGCATTTCCCGCTGCACTTTCTTCAACATCGCACGTGACATGCTAGCACAAGCATCCGTAATACGGTTTCGAAGTTCCTACAGGATTGATGGAACAGTTGCAGTTGCATACACTAATTTTTTGATATATCTCCACAGAACTGAGTCAAATGGGTTCAGATCAGGTGACCGAGAAAGCCATTCAACGCAACCATCATACCTTATGACTTGCTGCTTGAATGTGATATGAATGTTTTGTGTAACACGTGGTACTTTCTACGGTGGATGCCGTTGTGTTGAAACCATACATTCGAGATCACTAAACAGTAAATGCTCTAGAAAATCGAATCATACACCCTTCGGTAATAAAAAATATCGGGATCACGTTAGCATGCCCTCGTAAAATACCGGGCCAATTAGTCTGTTTTACAATATTCCGCATCAGACTTACCGACCAGCAAACTTCATTTCGATCTTCGACAGAACATTAAGGGTTATTCAGCGACCAGAGATGAATGTTCTGCTTATTGTGCATAGTATTACACGCAAAACATGCCTCATATGTCCATGTGTTGTCGACAAGTAAAGTTGGTTGGACCTCCAAGTGTTTCATAATGATGTTGCACCAATCGTAACTTCACGAGTGTGACATTTTCTGTTTTCTTCCGCGTTATGTCGCGTTCCAATTTTGCGAGTTATGAACCAAATAAATATGCATTTAGTGCCCTCTATTTTTAATATTACTCTGCGGAAGGTATCTTGTTTTACTAAATCAATGATGCTGAACAATTTTGTAATTGACTTGTACCTCGAAAACAGTACACGATACCAGAAAAAAGCTTTTGGGGAAAAAAGCTTAAAGGGTGCTGTAATCAGTTTTTTTATGTGTAGCGCAAGGCAACTTTGCTATACATAAACCCCACTTTTATGACTATAGCTCTTTCAATTCAAAAAGTATTAGGGTGACAATGGACTTGAACAGGCACTCCTGTATATTTCAAAACTCTATTTAAATTATCAAACATATCTTTGTAATATAAAAATCTGTCTAAATAAAAATCACAATTTATTCATTTGGAGGATTATTAAACAATACTTCTTTTGCTTTTTGAATGTTTATTAATGCCGCATTTTAAATTAAGACTCGTTCCTTTATTTCGCTTTGTTGTGTAGAGGCGCTGATGTACGTTAAATCTGTCGAATTTCAAAGTTTTTTCATTAACGTAGCTTAGAAGCTTTGGAGAGGGAGTGTCAGCTCAGGTGTTAAGTCTCTTGACTGAGGTTCAAAATTGCGAGGTACTTATATCCCAGTGTTACTTTGGAGTTCGACGTAAATTAAAATCAAATGAAATCATACGGAGCATTCCATTATTGCGTACACGCAATTCAATGATTTCTAAGAAAATCTTAAATGCTAGAATTTTATATAAACCCCACTTTCATATATAAGTCAAAATTGTTTATAACTCGGCAGCAATCGTATTTTTATGTTTCCTATACCTGTTTGACTCTGATCTTTAGTACCAAAGACATCTGTCTCTCCTATTGAGATTTTTAAAAACTATATATTAGTATATAATATATTCTTACAAAAATTTTGATTTCCTTTCTTTCCTTAGATTAAAAGGGGAGCATTATGATTAGTTATTTGGCAAAATATAAGGGAAAGTAAAAAAGTAAAGGGACGATTGCAACTTCTTTTTCCAAGATTTGGCAACAACGCTGGTATGTAGTGCTGAATGAGGGGCAGTTTACAACACTTCTATACAACGTGTCACTCATCTTCCCTCGTAGTCGTTGGACTGAAGTAGACCATTCAGCATGGCAGCTTCATTGTCCAAGGAGAAAACAAGGGAAAGGGTACAAGACTTGATGTGTATGGGCTGCCCCATCTTTCGTCGTCACCGAAAGAAGTTCTTACCTGTTTGTGAAGCGCCCTATCCATTCACAGATGTTACTTCGCGTTAAGCAACTGTCACCATACTGCTCTTGCATGTGACGAATAATATCCGCAGGTTTCACACCTTCCATAAACAAAAAGTGAATTACTTCCCTCCTTACCTCTTGGTGCAGATCAGTAATAGAGCTGCTATTTTCAACAATCTGCTTTAATTCCAAGACCACGAGGGAAGACGAGTGACACATTATTTAGAAGTGTTGCCAACTACCCCCTCATTCAGCCTTGGATACTAGCGCTGTTACCAAACCTTGAAAAGAGAAATTGCAAAAGTCTCTTTATTTTCTGACTTTCCTGGTACTTAAATCAGGTATGTTTTACGTACTGCTAAAGAATATTTTTGCAGATTCCAATTCATTTCAGTCAAAGTAAATACCTTTCGCTTTCCTATATGTACATATTCTTGATTTAAATTTTTCTCTTACATATTGTCTACTTAGTTCATTTTAGTGTTATTTGTTACAAAGTTCACAAACATTAATTTTTTTATGTGTAACATCTTTACTCACGGTTGCTGTATATTTGTTGGAGTGATTTCGTGAAAAGGGACGGAAATGCGTAACAGGAAGTCGGGGAGGCTCGCGCTGTTTGATTTGACCAATCAGCGCACTTGGTGGTGTCTTTTCGCTACCCTCGTCTCGAGGTCCAACTCTAGTAGCAATTAAGCCGCCTGCCTTCCGCACATACCAGCAAATCTTATTAGACTTCATCCAGAATAAACTTGCGATTCTTACGCTCAAATGTCAAAGTCTCAGGGTTCCTTGTGTGTGAAATCTGAGGATATATTTATATATGTGTAAACTATATATATGAAAAAAAAATTCCTGGTAAGCATCTGACAAAGCTTACCTTTCTTAAAAAAAATACACGACTTGAATAAATATTTAAGTGCGTATCATTTTTATACTTTGGGGTTAATTCCTGTCGCTGTCAATATAATGTTTTTAATTGCGATTAACAAAGGTTTTTCGATTTAAAAAAATACTGAGTAAACGGGTATTTTTGATTTTCTCTAATATTTCTTTTTAAGCATGCGTTTGATGGTGTCTCTTCGCTACCCTCGTATCGGGTACAACTCTAGTAGCAATTGAGCCGTCAGCCTTCCGCACATACCAGCAAGTCTTATTAGACTGCATTCAGAATAAACTTGCGATTCTTACGCTCAAATGTCAAAGTCTCAGGGCTCGTTGTGTTTGAAAATGGACAAACAGTCATTTTTATGGTTGCATACATTTCTCCGAATCAAACAGTTAAAAAAATTAAAGATTTCCTGCATTTTGTACTTTTACCATATACCGAAGGTGGTTCTGCTCTTTAAATTAACTATCACTCGCTTCCCATGATTTAGGGTGGTGATTTTAACGTTAACTTCAGTTGGCCAGAAGCTGAGCCACTCATAGCTTTTCTGAAGGATGAACTCAAGCTGGAAATGAACACAAATCGAAATGTTTCGACAAC
This sequence comes from Trichonephila clavata, assembly GCA_019973975.1. Taxonomy (NCBI): domain Eukaryota; kingdom Metazoa; phylum Arthropoda; class Arachnida; order Araneae; family Nephilidae; genus Trichonephila; species Trichonephila clavata. The sequence continues at coordinate 72,700 of BMAO01003357.1, read as the reverse complement.
TAACAGTGGTACTGTTATTGACGCTGTTTTTCAACGATTTTTAAATACTTTGAAATCCGGAGTATATGTGTCATATTTTAGTTTTCATAAATCTATTGTCTCCACTTTTCCCCAAATTCAGCAAGAATAAATATTTTTGTTAAAAAAAATGCATTACTCCTTGTGTTAATTAAATAAAATTTTCATTAAAGATATAATTATTCGATAGAAAATTATTTCCTATCATACCCGATTCATTTTTTTCAAGATTAAAGTCACTATTGCGTATTTACCACGATAACATGTCAGATGTTACACATCATATGCGACTACTGTAAGGCTCGTTATGATTTTAGAATGAAAATATATACTAATATAGAAAATAATGAATATTTATTGGTATTGAGATTTCTAATCCTCTCTAAATACAATAACTTTCAAAATAAAACTTTTCATAATTTTTTTTATTATAACACCCAGTTATTTCTCCTTTAGAAAATAAAAATGAAACGGAATGTAAAAGAAATTATACGCATAAACGCTTTTCTGTCAAATAATTGTCTTTTTAAGAAGCACAATTATTTCTAATATCCCATTTCTTTCATTTTTTTTTATTACGAATGAATTTAGACGTCTTTTGAAATGTCACACAAAAACAGATTTCCTTTTACCAAAACCTATAATTGCCAAAACACAAAAACCATTCAAAACCTGCATTTATTTTCAAAACAAAACGAAACGAAATGAAATCGAATTTCAATTGAGATTTCTGAAATCCATTTACCTATTGATGAAATCTGGATCGGAAAATCGAAAACAATCATTTGGAAATTCTGATCGATATTGATTCTCCGCAATTAAATTACGATCAAAAACACTATCTGGGCGACAAGAACGCCTATTTCTTGTTGCTTCTTTATGATCAATCTCCTTTCTCTTGCTTATCAATTCTTCCTCCGGTACACGAAAGCTGAATGCTTGGTGTAGCAACTGCCATTTATAACATTACATATGCAGACATATATACCTATTAGTGGCACGCAGAGGGAAATTACAGTCCTTCCTTAGAATAAGAGGTACTAATTAACAAACAATCACAAAGCTATGTCTCAATGTTTTGCATTTTTGGTGTCTTCTTAGAGTGGTTTTTACTGAGCAATCAAAAAAAAAATCTTTTCACCTTGTAGTTTTTAGTCGTGCTATTTGCATTAATATTTATATTATTATTTCTCTATTGTCTATGTGTGGAAGATGTATTAGTATATTGGCAGGATCATCCGTCTTCGTATGTAATATGATTATATATTATTAGAGAGATTTGTCTTCGTAAAATTTGATTCAAAAATATATTGAATCTGTGAACGACACATAAGTGAGACATAAGCGAGTTTAATATATACTTGAGAATAATAAATTCATAAAATTTATGTAAATTTTAGGGCAGTGGTATTCCAGTGATTGAAGTTGCAAGGTTCACTGGCGGGGATTTCTTTCGTTAGTGATCTGAGTTTTTCAGACACGGAGGCTGCTGTAGCCTTGTGGTCATGGTCACGATTCTCGTGGCCGTAATGCCATGAGTTCGAGCCCTAGTTCCACTGAAGGCCCACCCCGTAGAGGGGCTGATACACTTTAAATCTATCGAGGTTCAAAGTCTCCTCGTTGGCGGTGTAACGTTTGTGCCCAGCTGCAAAATCACCTTTCCTTTTTAGATAGTATCACAGTTCACATCCACTAATGCACCCCTAAATATTACTGGGTCTATTGATCTGACATCACCCCAACAATCGGTGGCCTTGAGAAAAATACCTCTCTCCCCCGAGTCTAAACCCTGATAAAAATTCGAGAATAAGAGAAGCGACTACCTCCCCCAACATAGTGAAAAAGGAATGCGTTTGTGTGTGTGTGTGAAAGCACTAAGAAGATCGGTTGTGTTTACCTCCTCCGTCACAAATATCTTATTCTGAAATATTGAAAAAATATATAATATAAATAACTTCTATTTAAAATGTAAATATATTGTATTTCATAGCTGTGACGTAAATAAATCAATTACTTAATTCCTTAACTCACGCTACCAATAATTTTCCCAAACATCACAGCATGGCGTGGAAGTTCGGAGAGAGGGTGTTAGATCAGGCGTCGTCCTTGTCACTTGAGCAGGGTTATCAAAATTACGAGGTCAGTCGCCAATAGCCCTCGATCAGCTTTACAACATGCCGTGGGTAGCCTAGTGGTTAGAGCATCGGACTGCAGACCGGAAGGCCTGGGTTTGATGCCCGATGCCACCAAATATCCTCCGAGTACACACGGAGTACGTACTCGTAAAATCAGTGGGTCCGAAAATCTTGAGGTCAATCGCAGCAAAAACCACGGGTGCAGGGAGTTATGGAATATTTCCCTCCCCTCCAGTTCTATGCTCAAATTGTGGAGGTGGAGATAGGTGGTGCCGTCATCTATCGTGTATGATCGAACCAAATCGTATTGTCACCTGCATGGTGCTCAAAGCTAAACACTAATGACAGGCGTGCACATCGTCCCTTGCTATGATGAATTTCGTGGACCTCAATCTGACACCGTGAGACAGGTGGCATTAGAAACAACAACAACACGTTAATATAACTCTCTCTCAGCATATCCCGATCGGGATCCATCAGAAAAAAATTGTGATTCCAAAATCAACAATATGAGCTAAGGGTTTCGTGATAAAATATAATTTTAAAATAATTTAATGATAACAAAATAAAATAATACCATAGAAAAGTACAGAAATTCAAGTACTAGTGTTTTCTGGAACCTGCTTTAATTAACGGGGAAAACAATTTCTGTCCCGACAAAATTTTCGAAGAAATCTTTTTCTAAGCACCAATTAATTTAAGAAATGTCAACCAATCAGAGGGAGTCGTTTCATTCTATAGTGAATAATCAGTGTCGTTGTGGGAAAATTTGCTCGAGTTATTGAATGTTACTCTTCTAATGAACTATGAACTTCTTTCTATAAGTACCTATACAAAAAATGTTGGTTCTTGAGGGGAAGTGCAGTGGTGCAGGTGCACCCCTTCCAAAATATAAAATAAAAAAAGTATTAGTTTCAAATTCTCTTTTTTAAAAATGTTCCCATTTTTAAAGCTTTTATTTTATTTTTTCCCCTAAAATTTGCATTTTACGCTTTTTTAAGTATTATATCAGAACTCTTTAATTATTATATCGTAATGAAATGCAAATAAATATTTAATTTTGGAATTATTTAACTGGTTAATCATTAGCTTTCTGTAACCGATAAAATTTTGTAAAAATATTAAGAGGTCTCAGGATCCTTATCAGATATCCGTGCACTCGAAAAAACGTCCTTCTTCTAAACAATGTAACTTAGCAATAAAACAAAACAATTATTTGAAATTTTTACCATATGATAATCATATACATTTACATTATTTCACAAATTGTCAAAGAATTTGAGAAAAAATTTAAAAGTTATAAAGAAATATGTATTGGACAATTTTTCAAAACTATGAAAATCAGTATTCTACATCGCCCAGGAACTTAAAGTACCAAATTGATCAAAACTTACAAAATTAATTTTACTTGGTATAAAAATGTTCACTTTTGAAATTATACTAACTTTCTAGAGACTAATAAGAGGGTTAAAGAACATCTGATTTTTGAATTATGACCAAGTGATGAATACAGCATTTAAACAGAATCCTATCAATCCATAATTAGTGATCGTCAATGTATAATTAGGAATATTACATATGGATGTATAAAAGTTCAAATATTTTAAATTAGATTCACAAATAAAAAAAAATGGTTAGGAACCCTTGCTCCTCTATGGACCGTGACCAATACTAATCCTACCAACCCACTGTGGCAAGTTTATTTTGATTGCATTGTAAAATTTAGAATATAAATACATCATACAAACATTGATGCAACTCATCAAACTGTGAGTGGAAGATCCCTGTAAGAACTCCAGAAGTTATGAATTCAAACATTTTAATTTAAAAATATCACTGCATTGCAAATCAGTAGGTTTCATTTCAGATTCAAAGGTAAGGTTTTTGTATAGATTTTGAAAAAGAAAATATCTTTGTTGTCTCAATTCATATTTTCAAGGCACTCAAAGTTTTAATTCCAAATCTATTGGATAAGTAATCAACTCACTTAAGGGTTAGTCTCGAAACGAACGAAAATTTGCATGTAATTCAAAACTACGGTATGTTGCTATAATGAGCTAAATAGGTCTTGTCCCTTGGGATTTAGTGAGAAGTCAGTGTGACTCTTAGGTTTAAAAGTTTCGAGACCGTCTCTGGAACAACGTTAATTAAAATCAGATCAAAGGCAATGGCAGGACAATGAACATCAAGCTATTTTCGAGGTCGATGGTGTCTCGAGATTTGCTGTTTCAGTTCATGTCAAACCTCAAATGGCCAGTCTTTAATAATAATGAAGGAATAATAAGGTTACTATAAGTATAGTTTAAGGTCCAAAGTCTTCACATGGAATATTATGTGAGTTATGAGCCTAAAGTACCAGTTTAAATGCTGTTTAAAACATTCACTCATAGTTGAAACTTTCGAGGTCCATCAATCTTTTTTTGCCTTCTAGAACTACATTAATTTAAACTAATTAGAGGTCACTTAACTGTAATTCAAAATAAAGATATTCATCTCTAGTAGGCCCAGTTATATACTTAGATACTTAGAACAATTCGCTGCAGTGTTTTGGAAGCACTAATGTATCTCCTCTATATCGCCAATGAATTCAAATGAGTTTATTGATAAATGTATACTGCTGATATAAGTTTCTCAGTTATGTCAAAAAATATTCTGATAAATTATATTAAGTTTTTAAAAAAATTCTTTTCTATTTTAACCTCAGCCATATAATATAAGCAAATAAAGCGGAAGGTAGGGGCCTTAAAACATTGTTTAACCTATAATCTTAGTTCCAAATCTAAGAATTTGCTAATTGGAGTTTGCCAATTTAACATGACCTATTTTGGTATGACCTATTCCTACATATTATTTATTGTGTGTTTAAAGGCGTACAATTTGGTACAGTTATAATATTCCTTAATTAAAACATAATTGAGTTCATTCAAGCTTATTTTTTATTATATTGCTAGTTTCTTTCTTTCTCTCTCTCTCTCGCTTCCTACATACAGGGTGTCTATAAATTAGTTTGACAAATTCGTGAATGAAGAACTTCAGAAATATTAAATGAAATTAATCAGTTTAAATTCAGATTAGTGGTAATATATCCTAAGTTTATTCATAGGTAGTGTTTAGTATCATAACCAATAGCGCACGCAGAAATTTTTCAAGGGGGGGGAAGTCTTGATCGAAAGTCCACTATTCTCGTATCATGCTCCAATACGCCGCCCAACATATTCTTTTGATTTTGAAGATTTTCGGGGGGGGGGGACAGTAAAAAATAATTGAATGAATAATTAGCATTAATTATTAAAATTAATTATTTATAATGAATACTTAATTAAATTTTACGTACTGTATACATAAGATTATAATCAATCGAGAGAGAGAAAAAACCAATGGCGTTGGGGTTCTGTACTGAAGGACCCCCCCCCCTTTTGTGTGCTCCACTGGTCATAATTGATGCTGTCTGTAGTGATCGCTCTTTGTTCGACATTACGATAATGGAGGCGTACAATGGCGCTGAACAAGTTTGGTTTCATGAAAATCATTCTGCCGCCCATGTACGAAGAAATTTTTTCGAGATTGGAATAAAAAATGCCGCGAAATGATATACTTTGTTGACCTGATATCATCGACTTACTGAAACAGGTCCTATTGGATCGATGGTCAAGGCAGACCTACTGTCAGAAAAGACGCCTGAAGCAGTAAGAAAAACATTTGTGAGAATTATCCTCAAAATCTTCCAAACCCTTATGAGATTTCCTTCTTTATTGGTCGTGGAGGAGTTATTCAATGACCACCATGATTACCAGATCTTTCACCACTGCATAGGTTAAAGTGTAAATTCCACCATTTCTTGCTTCCATCTCTGAACTAAAACCAGGAATCTGCATTGCAAGTGCTTTGATTGACTGAAACATGCAGACAGATCTGTGATAAGAACAGATTTACCGATAAGTCATTTACAGAGCAATGAAAAGAAGTCAAAACGAACATTTGTGATAATGGTAAACTTGAATTATTTCTCTACCTTCCTACAAAAAGTACTTTATATTCTTTCCTGTGAGTTACATGCTTTAAATCATTCTTTTGGCCCAACAAATTTATAGACACCTTGTATATTACACATCGTATTAAATATTTACTTTCTAGTTCAACATTTAGAATGACATCTCATTAATACTAGATTCATTACACTAGTTTTCAGTTCTTTTGTCACTAAATTAATGCAACCTTATTAATTTACCTTGTGCTGTATTAATTTCATTCAAAATAACTTCATGGATATAACGTTTCAATAAACTGGTAAATAATTATACACTCTGAAATATGATACAACTGTTTCCTTTGTAAATTTATAATAAATTGCACTGTTATATCCAATTACATGTTACTTATGCATGTCTGCAATATATTGTTACGGTAATTCCCAAATACTGTAAATGTATTAATGTAATGTTTTTCGTTTTAGTTGAATTAATTTTAATTTTTACTAGTTTTTGTTTAATTGTTATTCGTTTTAGTAAAAATTATATTTATTTTACAAATGATAATCAATTTTCTATAAAATATAGCGATTTTCATGCACAAGTGTATATATTTAGTATATTTTATAAATACTGGGAAACATAATTACAGCTACGTGGTTGAAAATAATCGTATTAAATATATTTAGAATCATTTTGCGTTATTTTGTATTTATTATATATCTAGGTGAATTAAATTTTAAAAAGTTTGGAAACATTAATCTTTTTTAAAACATAAATATATATATCCCCGCAAGAATTAACTTTTATTTATCCCACTTATACATCATTTATAATTTTACATTTACGTTTGCTTCCTGAAATATATATATATATAATACACAGGGTGTTAGCGAATTCGACCGACATATTAAGATGGATGATAGTAGGCAGCATGAGGATGACAAATCAACACAGAACAAGGGTCTTAAACCAAAAATCACAATAATAGTAGCCTTCGGGAGGACGATCAGCCAGACGAGGGAAGTGGCCAAAAGAATGTAGTGATGTGCAGCACCGTGATAGGTCTGAAGAAACCGGCGTGTATGTATATTTCCCACTTCTTTGGGAGTTGCTGCAGGGGTTACCGGCAAATGCGCACCAGAACGTGTGGTTCATGCATGATGGTGCACCAGCACATTTTTCGATTACGGTGCATAACCACCTCCATGCTAAATATCCTAGGAGGTGGGGCAGACCTATTACTTGGCCTCCACGCTTCCCGGACCTCAATCTCTTGGATTTCTTCTAAGGTCACTCGAAGTCACTTGTGTCTAAAACCCCGGTTGAGGATCTCACGTCACGGAACGTCGTCTCTACAGCTCAAATCATCAACACAAAGGATTTGTTTGAACGCGTCTGACAATCCTTTGTTCGTCGGTGTCGCTTGGTACCAAAAGTGTAATCTTTACTACTGATTAATTCACGCGCATGCTCATATGATTACATATTTTTCGTCCATGTCCATTTCAACTACAAAAAGCGTAATAGACAATGAACACCTATGAAAGGAATAAAATCGTTCCATGACCGGATTTTTTTTTTTTTTTTTTTTTTGCGTTATAGGAAAAACTGTGGTATGAATGGAATGAATCAACCAATGAATATTAAATTTCAAGACACTTTATACACTTTAAAGGGGTCCTCCTTGTAGGACCGAATTGTAATGAGATAACTGATATCTTGGCCAATACTGCCCTGCTGAAAATTTCTAAGAAGAGAATAACACAAGCATATAATGAAATCTCCCCAATCAAAAAGATGGATTTAAAGGCACTTTGGAGTGTCCCAAATATCCACTCAAAGATACTTTGGAACAAGATCCCATTAGTCTCATCAACTCAACATTTTTATAAAACAGCATACGCTTTCTGATGCTTTCTCCAACTATCCACTCATGGTAATTTGGAACAAGATCACATTGGTCTCATCAACTCAGCCTCTTTATAAAACAGCATACGCTCTCTGATGCTTTCTCCAATTATCCACTCATGGTAATTTGGAACACGACCACGTTGCTATCATCAACTCAACGTTCCTAGAAAACAGCACACGCTCTCTGATGCTTTCTTCAACTATCCACGCATGGTACTTTAGAACTAGACCACGTTGCTCTCATCAACTCAACGTTCCTAGAAAACAGCACATGCCCTCTCATACTTTCTGAATGACCACACTAAAGCTCTTACATTCCAGCAAAGCCAAGGACTCTTTATTGAATGTCATTGGTGCAAAGCTGAACAGGCATCTCCTATTCACATACTCAAATATTGGGAACTAGCTGTTTGAGAGATTTTATGTATAAAAAAAGACTCCATTTTGTTTTTGAACTTTTTGATTATCTTTAGTTTATTCAGATAATGTAACGTAGTTAAGCCATCAGAGACAAGAAACAGCAAATTTAAATTAGTGCCTTAAATATTCGCTCGTTCCTGTTTAAGAAGCTTGGTGGGGCCGCGGTAGCCTAGTGATATAGTCACGGGCTCATAGCCAGGATGTCATGATTTTGAGCCCTAATGCCATTGAAAATTTGCCGTGTAGAGGGGTTGATATAAATTAAATCTGTCGAAGCTCAAAGCCTTCACATTGGCGTGGTGTGGAATTTTGGGTATGGGATAAGGAATGCTTTCGAATTTACGATGTTCGTCGCCAATAGCTCTCAGGTTGCTTCACACTGCGACATCAACAAACACTGTGACGTTTGAGACAAATAAAGGTAGCGTGATATTGGTTAATTAAAATGTTAAATTTAGTTACGTCACAGCTATTATTTACAAATTTTATATTGAAGTTATTAACTTAATAATTAGATTATTAGAGTCCAGTTCTGTTGTTTTGTGGGCGAGGAGTTTTGGGTTTCCATGCTCAGCGAAGTTTTCAGAGCATCTCTCGTACCCTCTATCTGCCTTCTCCAGGGTTTGGGAACATCGTAGGCGACTTCCTTCATCCTCAGGTTGCATCCGATACGTGGGCGGAATAGGGGGGTGTTCCATCTGGTGTCAAAGGTTACCGGGGAGATGTTCAAGACAAGACTGCGAAATACATTTAATAGTGCAGGTGTCCTTACACGTGTGGTGATCGTTTCTACAAAGAAGCCGATTCAGCCGTGTGGTGGGAACGTCTCAACACTAACTCTCACTTGGAAACGTAATGAGGAAAATATTAGCTTGGATTTCGCCCTCGTTACGAGACTGTGAATCTGGATTAAGACACCTGCCATCAGAAGTCTATTCATTTTAATATGACACTAGTTTACCAAACCAAATGGTGCATCAGTAAATTTTAAAGCCTATTCTACTCATTCTATCAAAGGTGTGGCTCTCTTGAATTACTGCTTTAATTAGGGATCTTAAGAGAAACCAAGCACTATATTCTGGTTAAACAATTCATGTGTTTTATGAGAATATTATTTAGAGGGCTTCTTTCGGTTAGTTAAACAGATAGCTGTGTTTAAATAATGATCAATATACCAAGGATAGAAGCGCCGATCAATATCTAAGGATTGATAAAGATACGCCTACTTATACATAAATATATGTTATAGGATCAAGGATAGGGTGTTTAACTAATAATACCTGATATCTATATTTACATTAGCCAATATCTAAAGATGTGTAATGATAGGTGCATTAACTAATATCTAAGGATAGAAGCATTAATCAATATCTAAGGACAGCTAAGGATATCGTATTATACCATGTACTCAAATATATAAATATATTTGAAACTACTGATTTTAAGCAAATTTATAAGGATAGAGGGGTCGGAATTTTTTTTTTTCCTTCAGAATTTCAAAATGTACCTATGATATTCTGTAGTATATAGGTGAAGAGGAAAATAAAAAATTGATTTTTATGATAAGTACTGCCTCACAAAAAGAATCAAGTTGATGTGTTTTTGACTTTGATTTTTTTTCACCATAAGAAAAAAGAACTTAATTTTTGCTTAAAAGAAACGGGTATTTTAATACTTTTTAACATTTATTGCGATGAGAGAATACCTACTAAATAGTTTAAGAAAATCCTCAGATAAATTCAATAACTTTAGTATTAAATTATAAAAATTCTACTGTCGAAATGATAGGGCATGATAAAATGAAAAGACGTGAAAAAGCTTACATCGGACTGATGCGATGGTACGGGATGAGAGTTGGGGTTACGAAATGTTGCGATGTACATTGTACAGTTCTCATTTATCAATAACCATCCCTTATGGTTATTAATATTGCACAAAAAAGAATTTTATTTTGTGTCCAGCAAGGGGAGGGTACGACTAAGGAAATTCATATGGGGGCGAGACTTTGTGCAATAGTAGTACTTCTTTAGGGTGTTCAACGCTCAATGTAATTCCCCCGAATGGGCAGGCAATTCGTAGAAAATAGCCTTTGAAATCCATGCTTAGCTTCTGTACAATAAAGTTTAATTTACCGTCAGCGACGCAGTGGCCTATTTGGTAGAGTACCTGCTTGCCACGCGGTCGGCCTCGGTTCGTGTCGCGCGATCGTTTTTTTTCTTTATTTTTTAAATTCATTTAATTATTTTTCCCATTCGGCGGAATTACATTGGGGATTGAACACCCTAAAGGAGTCCTACTATTACACAAAATCTCGTTTCCGAATGAATTTCCTTAGTCGTGCCCTCCCCTTGTAAGATAATCTAACCAAAATAAAATCTTTTTCTATTTTTTACGAAAATTCAACCCCTTTGTGGTAATATTAAATTTTTACATTATTTTTTAATTACTTTTACCTAATCTCCATATCATAGAACAATTTTTACGCATCGGTAGATTCCGATTTATATTTTTTTTTCTCCGTAGAACCGCAATCCATCCTAACTGGCAATACTACTCACTTATTCAGGGTGTCCGATAAATAGCGCCCAAACTCTTCACAGTCAGAATCCTCACCGTGAGTACATAAAAAGTGCCCATAGATTCCCAAACGCCCATTAAAAGTGCCCATAGATTCCAAACGCCCATTAAAAGTGCCCATAGATTCACAAGCGCCATTAAAAGTCCCATAGATTCACAAGCGCCCTTAAAAGTGCCCATAGATTCACAAACGCCCATTAAAAGTGCCCATAGATTCACAAGCGCCCATTAAAAGTGCCCATAGATTCACAAACGCCCATTAAAAGTGCCCATAGATTCACAAGCCCATTAAAAGTACCATAGATCACAAGGGCCCATTAAAAGTACCCATAGATACACAAGTGCCAATTAAAAATGCCCATAGTTCCCATACCTGTACGATTCACAGTTTACGAGAAAAATACGGTAAATGATGATGCATAATGAGTAAATGAATGATGGTGCATGACGGTTCATGAAGGGGCACGCGTTTTTGTGTCCTGTACGTAATTAGCTGGATATGGTATACCCTGTTTGCTAGGCAGGACTTGGAGTTCGGTTCTATGTCCACCACGATCTCCAGATATCATACCGTTGGATTTGTTTCCTGTAGATCAGGGGGCAGCGAACCTTTATGAATCAACGTGTCATTTTTTTCTGTTGAAATATTTAGCGTGGTACACAGACGTGCCGTCAAATAATTTTGATTTGTAATTATTAGGAAAATAATAAAATTAAATACTGACAACTCAAAACTCTACATTTACTATGTAAAAATAAATGTTGATCTGTATTGTTGTAAATGTTTTAGTTATGGGAGTAATTCAAATTAAAGTAACATTCGAGTGACTTCTGTTGTTGCAAATTAGATGGCAAATAAATTATGTTAGGATTGTTAGACAATAGCAAACGATTGTACTCCCCGTCTCCTCGGGCAGCACGACCGATCACTCACGTTTCTTCGTAATACTTCATTTTTTTGAAGAACTTCGATATTTTAAATAAAAATGCAAACCTTTTCCATCGGTGGCGTGCCCAAAATATTGCGTCACATGCCATTGGTTCATCATCCCTACAGTAAATGTTTCTGATTGGTGTAGCGAGAAGTTGTGACCACAGTAATGGGCTTCGTTGCTCTTCCGTATGCTGCTGCTTGTACTTTGGTGGACGCAGAGCTGCTGCGAAGTGTGCACTCATTCATTCCAATGGGCTCTCAGACCTGCTTCGATATGCGCGTCGAACACTCTGAATATTTGCAAATACCGCTGTTAATGTGTGCAATACGGCTGTGACGTTACACTTTGTTTTTCGTATTTTTCTCGTAAACTATGGATCACACGGGTACAGTTCCTTTGGGAACTTTTTATATACTCACAACGAGAAAATTGGCTGTGCAGAGTTTCGACGCTATTTTGGGGACAACCTGTTGTTACTAAAACGTTGACGACAAGAAATAAAAATATTTATTTATCGCCAATACCTAAGGATATTTCAGGTCATACTTAAGGTATCCGATTGGTTGCGACAACTTTTTTTTTTTAAAAAATGGAGGTATGGGGATTTTTTGTTGTTGTTGTTGTTTTTAGAATTCTTTAGTATATTTTAAGAAAAATATACTAAAATTAAGAAGAGAAAAAGAAATTATTATAGCTAAAAAATGGGTAAAAATTTGCCAAAAATAACACAAATGGGGCCCATTCTGTACCAACAGTTTATAAACAAATTTTCAATTTTTCTATTCTGATGTGTTGCTATGTTATTCACTTTTGAAATGACCTTTAAGATAAGAGATATTTTAATTTTTACAAAAACTAGAGCACTTTATCTCAATTACATGAAATTGCTTAAAAAAACAGTGATTATATTCACATAAGGGACTGTAAGTTTTGTAATAAAACAGTGATTGATAAGTCTGAAAGTTAAAACACTTCTACTATTACATAGAACTTTCACAAAATATTTAGGTTAGTTATTTTGAAAACTTTTTTAGCAATCGCTGGCCCCGTTTGAATTATTTTCAAAAAATTACATTTCGAGTAAAACGCGTTTTAAATTATGACATCTTGCTTAAAGTAATGGGCATCTGCTTTTACTAAACCACTTGCAGTTTTTGTTCTAGTGAACGGAAAATGATAAACTTGGTATTTTCATAAAGCTAAAAAGTTGGCCTATAAAATGAAATCATAAGAAAATTAGTCAATTTTTGCAATATTCAAAATTTTAGGGTAGTCGGACACCTTAATGAAAACCAAAAGCTATGAAGAGATAACAATGCCTGAAATTAGAAGTAAACAAATATCTAATAATAGCCATGTAGGAAAAGATCAAAATAATCAGCAAGTAAGAAAAAATGTTTCTAATAAGAACGAATAACTTAGAGAACGTATGAATACCTATATATAGACAAGGAGATACCCCGAAATAGCCAACATCCAAGAATAAGTATTCATACCTGAAGGATAGACCTGTCTAGCAGTACTAAATGATAGTCAATATATGTAATCATATTATTCTATTAATACTAAATAAAAGTCTATTCAGAGATGTTCTAGAAGTGAATCGAATTTCACCTCAAGCTAAAATTTATGATTCGTTCTGCTGTTAAAATATTATCTCATTCCGCTGAATAAATATTTAATCTGCACTTTTTACGGTCGCAGTTATCAGAAGAAAAATAGAATCTTTTCTAAGAAAATGTATTCTCCGAAACTATTAAATAAATGAATATGTATTGTTCAATTTATGGAAAAGGGAAATTTAATTGATATAGTGTTCTTATATTCTCCCTACTTTGGGAAAAAAGGGGAAACATGCATGTGTTTCCATTTTTCTGGCCTTTAAATGATTCTTTGCGTTATAGATGATGAAGTTATATTCTTTCCTAAATGTCTACAATGTTTTTCTTTGTGGATAGAAGGAAGGGAATATTTTACTACTCCGCAAAAGTAATTTTAATTCTTCGTTATTTTATTCAGAGATTCGAAAGAATTTATTTTTTTTAAAAAAAAAGGCAATTTTATGAAAAATATGAAGTTAGATATTAAAGTTCTGAAGGAATTACGTTGTAAATATTAAATAGTATTTATTTTGTTTGAAGATAAAAAATGATTTATTGACCGAACGACCAACACATTTTTTTCTAACGCATCCTTCTGAAAATTATTTTCCTATAAATCTCATGGTAAAATAGTTTTTGTTCGAAATACAATTTATTTTGGGTTTCTACTACGAGTTTCAAAGCAAATTTAAGTATTTTGTAGATAAATAACAGGTTGATGCTATTATCTATTTTGAGCATAGTCAAAATATATTATTTATGTCTGTTTTGAAAGTCAATATATTAAATAAACTATTTCAGTTCTAAATTTTACAAAATTTTAATTTAATTTCCACTGGATAAATTTATATATAAAAATGAAATTACAGCATTTAAAGAATATCGCTAATTGAATTTTATAAGAGAGCTAATATTAATATAAACTGATATACATAATCAATACGCTTAAATTCAACATGCATATTGGGACTGTTGTACCCTAGTGGCTATGGTCACGAACTCGTAGCTGGCGTGTAGCGGGTTCGAATCCGGGTACCACTGAATACCCTCGGTGTAGAGGGGGAAGATGCATGTTAAATCTGTTGAGCTCATCTCTCCCGTTGGTGTGATGTTGTAGTTTAGAAGGGGGTGTCAGCTCACAAGTGTCGTCTTCGTCACTTGATAGAGGATCAAAATTACGTAGTCCGTCGCCAATAGTAATTGTGTTGTTTTATACTGTGATGGTAGTGTAATTCTCACACATTGACTTATCAAACATGTTACTGATTATCTCAAAACATAACAAACTGTCGAAAATAAGATAAAAGTTTAAAAATTACTGGAGAAAATATTAATAATAAGATAAATGGTAATAGAATGTAACGACCAATGAGAACGCTCCCTTTTTCTCTTTTGTCGGGGAGGAAAGCTTTTCTCACATAAATTTCTTCCTTTGAACTGTATCAATAAGCTGCTTCTCCATTGGACAGGCATCCAATCCAACTCCGAATCCTATTGGACGAGAGAAAATTCAGTCATTATAAGTATCTCTCTGACATTCAATTTCTTATTACTTTAATATTTAAATGTTACTAAAAGTAATATTAATTTTTAAAATTGTAATATGTTACACAAATAAGTTATTTATTTATTTATTTAATTCAGTATATTTAAATTAATTCATGGGCAAAGAGAAATATCGCAAGCTATCTCAATATCAAACTGGAGATCAAGGTCAGAAAGGGTCAAATGCTCTAAATGTACCCCCAGCTACATAAAATTGTGACGGATCTATACGCGGTTCTACTAACCCCTTGGGGATTCTTCTGAGGAAACAATTTTATCAACCAACTTTAACCGAGTAAGGAAAGCGTGATTATGTATATTATATAAATTCTGTATTCGCGAGTTTGAAGAGTTGGCAAGTTAGGTGGCGAGTTAGTTGGTTAGTTGAAAAGTGAAGGATTAAGTGCAATTGGAGTTTATCAATGAAAGTTTACTGAGAGTGGATCAATCGACGAGCATTAAATCCAGATAAAGATCTCCATCTAAGTTCAAGTGTATGATCAACTTCATAAAAGTACTGGTATTGTGATCCTTATTTAAATAGAACTTAGCTTATTAGTGTGCGACGTATTTTATATTGAGCGTATTTAAGCTATCGTGGAATCAGTTGAGGGTCCGTATTATTATCCCCAGGCTATTGAGTCTCATCTCTGCGCCCTACTATCTAATCTGTTATCTTAATTAGATTATTATTGTGTCTGCTTGATATTTTGGTGACAATAAAATAACTATTGTGAATCATGTCTGCTGATTATTCAGTTTCCCCCACACACCTAGCCAGGTCTGAGGGAAGACAAGAAGTTTCAGAGGGAAGCAGGAACCGACAGGCGTTACAAAATATTATGAAGAGTTTGAGAATTTTATTCACTCAGAAGAAAAATTGAACTTTATATTACTACTCATCAATATATTAGATTAAATTAATTTTGCTTTTATTTAGTACTCATTAGAGATGACAAAAGTAAATAATATGTCAATAAATGTCGTCGATAAATATATAATATGACATAAATTAAGGGAAAACATAAACCAAATTTTAAGGACTTAACAAACAAAAAAAAGACGCATCTATATATATATATTGCGATATTTTATTGTCTCAGCAGTCGACGAAATAAATATTAGTTTGACAATTATTTCATTTATTGCAAACATTGTCTGTTTCTCAAGAATTTCAATGAATTTCGATAATATGAAGAAAAAGCTAGCCACGTAATTGAATTCATTGTCGAGGTCATAGTTCGAACTCGTGTAAAAAATAGTTGTCAAGAAACAGAAAATCTTGTTGTGATAAATGATGAGATTTAATTAATGGAATTAGTTTTCGGAAGGGAAAAAGAAAGAAAAAAAGTCCCAAAATTCAGGAACTGTTTTTTTTTAAAATTACTTAGTAAAAGTAAAAGGAGTTGTAAAATGTCACTTTTATATATGCCTTTAAAATATGAATTTTCGGTTGGATTATTGTTGATATTCGGAAAGTAAATCCCATTCAAGATATCCTTAAAAATATATATTTATCAATAATTTAAATGAAAAACTACTTCAATGGCTCGACAACGATGGGTGGGCCCTGAACTTCTCCTGAAGTTTTCTCCGGGCATCTCTACTTTTAACAACTGTTTTCCAGTATTTAATCTTTAAAATATTTAGATCTTTTTCGACACAGTCAATCCATCTTAGCGAGGATTTGCCCCAAGGTCTATTTCCCGTGTGATTTGCCAAAAAGATTTTCTTGCAGCAACGATCTTCATTCGTTCCAGCCAGATGACCACCCCATTTAAGTCTCTGTTAATTAAAATCTATTTCCTCTCATTTATGTATGGGTTGAAACGTTGCAAGACTTTAACGAGGGGAAAACTGAATATTTTTAAAACAAATACATATTTATTGGTCGGGATTTTTTTTAAAAACAAATTGATTTTGAAGGAGAAATGAGAAATATTTTAACTATAGAAATAATTAAGGTTCTGAAGAATTTCTATCCCAATGCTATGGGGTCGTGATAGACCAGAGGTCATCGTCACAAGCTCGTGGCCGGCGTGTCATGAGTTGGAGCCTTAGTACCACTGAAAACCCACCGTGTGGAGAGGCAGATACGCGTTAAACCTGGCAAAGCTCAAAGTCAGAGATAGCATTAAATCTATCGCGATTAATCGGTGGACTGCCAAGTTATTTTGAGGTGACCACCTTTACTAAGACCTTGTTATGTTCGGCTATGCCTACTTCCCTCTAATCCCCCTTGTCTACTCTCGAACCCGGCTAGAAGTGTGGGAGCAACTAATTGACATGAAGATAGGATTCACTAAAATTATTTTACTGTCACACTTATCAACACAAGCACAATAATAATCCAATTAAGATAGTTTGATCACTATTTAGAGCTCGAAAGTGAGACCAGTTAGCTGGGGATAATACTACGGACACTCAACTAATTTCTATGATAACCTATACAAGCTCGGTATTAACTCCGACACGCCCTAACAATTTACTCTCTAACTTCTATTTAAATAATACGCACAATACCTGTACGCTTGTAAAGCAGAAGTCCTACAGTTGAAGCCTTGAACACTTATATCTATCTTGATCAGCTCACATCCAAGTGATCCTCACTTTGGATATCTTCAATTCTCACTTAAATAATCTTAGATTCACACTTCAATAACTCACGATCCTCCCTTCACTAACTCTCGATCCACACATCATTAACTCCCATAACTCGTGAATACAGAATTTATATAATAATCTTAATTTGCATAATCACGTTTTCTTACCTTCGGTGAAAGTTGGTTGAATTGATTATTTTCCTTAACGGGGAATCTTCAAGGGGTTAGTAAAGCCGCGTATGAGTCCGTCACAACCTAAGACGCTCATACTAAAAGAAATATATTTATTGACCACAGATGCCAGTTAGAAGAGATATAATCGGTTTTTCATAATAGAGGCGACTGTGTTTGCTTAAGCAAATGATTCTAGAAGGGTGTAGGTGATACATGTACCTTCATTGGATATACACGATAACGCTTAACACACGTTAACTGCCACTGTAGGAGAAAAAAAGCGATCACACTATGCCAGCTCTATAATTGAATTTTTCCCAACACGCCAACTGTGTGAATTTGGACAGTAAGTCTTCCAGTTCTCTCACTCAGCTCTGATAATGATCGGCTTTTCCAATGATAGCACGGAATTGGCTATTGGCGCATCCTGCGACATCCAGCACTTCTACGGGTTTCGGTTTTCACGTTGATGTTATATCCTGCGATGGGTGCGAGACTTGACAGCGAACAAATGAAGCATATACGTTGGTTTCAGATTATTCGTATTACAGTTTGCAAGTATTTAAATTAGACTGAATTGATCTTTATTGACAGAGGTTTTTTTCATTACCTTTTTACAGTTGCCACAAAAGGGCAGTTAAACTTTACGTTTAAATCTCGTTCCCAACATCCTCCCCACCCTGGTCAATCTCGAGAGGGATGGCCAGTTGTACAGGGCGGGTTACATTTCTTCCATTAACTCTCAGTTCGCAGGATCTTATCTTCCCGTCGCGTCCCTGATGTAGGTTCATCACTCCAGCTTTCTTCCACATGTGCCGTGGTCGGATGTCTTCTTGCAGAAGCACAATATCTCCAACTCGGATGTTAATGGTACTGTCCTTGTTTCGAACTTGATGGAGGGATCGTAGTTGAAGAAGATATTCTTTCGACCATTTTTTTCCAAAAACAGTCGAGTAAGTCCTGCTGCTGCTTGTAGATTTTATTAAGCCTTGTGTTTTCTAGCCTGGATGGAATGGCCGTTAGTTTTCGTCCCGTCAAGAAATGAGCTGGTGTTAAAGCTGCTGAGTTGTCATCGATTTCCTCTTTGTAGACTAATGGTCGACTATTCAAAGCGGCTTCTATTCCAATGAGGACAGTGGACAGACTTTCCGCGTCTAGAAGGGCTCGTCCGAGTACCTTTCGCAGACATTGTTTTACAATACCTATACAAAAGGGCAGTTAAACTTTACATTTAATCTCGTTCCCAACAATTCGGTTCACATATGCTACTCGCTGGCACATTAAACACGTCCACGGTCTAGCAGTCGCTTATAATTGTTCAAGTGTTCAACCTGACAATTTTGTGTTATTTGTGTCTTGTAGTAAAAATAATAGTCTGTCATATTTTAAAAGAGAGTTAAAGTGTCGAAAACAAGTGCTAAGAAAAAAAAACGTACAATTTTAATACAGAATGGCCACACCTGCACCACTGGGTGGACTGGAACACCTTAAAAATATTGGAAGTAGCCCGTACCCTAGAAAAGTCCACCCACCTCTGCTTTAAGTCAACTCGTTGGAGAGAGGGGTTCCATCTTAGCTTTCGTCATCGTCACTTGACTAAAGTTAAGAATTATGAGTTCGTCAACACTAGCTTTTTTGTTGCGTTATAATGCCACATTTATTAGTACTCATTTATCGCTTTGCCATTTTTGACTATAAAAAGCAACTTAACGCTTGTATATTCTTTATAATTTTTATAAATGAAAATTAAATTTTAAAAAAAATAATTTGAAAAATAAATTCTGTATGAGTTAAAAAATACAAATCCAATATGCAGACATTAAAACTTTGGCTTTTTATCATCACATCCTTTCATTGTTGATTGTTGTCATTTTAGCAATATGTGTTTCAAAACTAGTATTTCATTTCTCAATTTGTTTCTCCAATATATTTTAAGGAATAACAATTTTCTGAATGAAATTATTTGCCATTTTGTAATACTACACATGCAAATAAGTACTGCAAAAGTTTAACTTCCTCGTGTTTTTAAATTCTGCTTACATGTTTACTTTACAAATAGTTGGTAGTATAAACACGCCCCAATGCCCTATTACAAAGATCAAAGATATATTTAGAAATATTCCATTCGCTTATTTTAACTTTTGTTAGGCAAAATGTAAAAATACTGATTCTGCAGGAAATATCGTAGAACATATGAATGGTGTTTATATCTGAGAAATTTATTGACTTTATGGTGGATGTTTGATAGAAAGTTGAGCCATTATAGACTTAAAATACAGGGGGAAAATAATGTAAGCAAACAAGAGAGTAAAATAAGGTGTTTGAGCATAAGTATGTGAAAGATTGAGAATAAGGGGGAATAATAAATTTATAAGAAAAATCAAACATTTTGATTGAATTTTCGATCATTTATCCATTTGAAAATCATACAATTTGCCATTTCATGTTTTAGAATAGAAAACGCATTTCATTATATAACAGAGTCCCGAAAAGTCTATTACACCCTAACTTAACTCAGTGGCTCAACAATCCATGCGGGGCAAGGCCTACTGTGCCCATATACAT
This sequence comes from Trichonephila clavata, assembly GCA_019973975.1. Classification (NCBI taxonomy): domain Eukaryota; kingdom Metazoa; phylum Arthropoda; class Arachnida; order Araneae; family Nephilidae; genus Trichonephila; species Trichonephila clavata. Next base: position 52,245 of record BMAO01003357.1, on the reverse strand, counting down.
GACCTTGGGCCCTGAGGTGCATTAGCAAATGCTCACATCAGATGGTGAGTCTGACGTGAAACTCCCAGTGTTAAACTCACAAGCAAGCTTGACACTCATTTATCGACCCACTAAAGGGATGAAAGGCTGTGTCGACCTTGTCCAGCCTGAGATTTGAGCCTCGGACCTGTGGTGTGGATGCGGACCAATGGTGTGGACCTATGCTTACGCTGCACTTATGCCACTGAGCTTCCGGCTACACCCTTGCAAGTCGAAATAACTCTGAGAGCAGACCCTGGATGGGCAGAAACCGATAAAAATGATGTCGAAAAGTGGTTCCAGTACGATACCGAGCAAGACATTATGTTCTGAAGCAAAAATTATTTCTGCTGTCGCAGTTAATGAAAAAATACCGGGAATTGATGACATTAACGAGGGGCTAAAGGCTGTTGAAATCGCTCATCACTATTTTGATCAACAAGGTGCGTCTGTAAAGGACTTACTGTTCCTGCGTTGTCTTCGTGATGGAGCAACAAAACGCAGAGTGAAGTACGGAAGACAGCAGACATTATGCATTTCTTTATGAAAAGTAGCCAGTTTTTTTGCAAAGTCGGCTAGTTAATTTTCATTATAGATAGCCTTATGCCTTCATAAAATATTTTTCTGAGATGTGTCTGATCTGGTAAATTACTGTATACAATGGATTCATTAATTTTCATTTTCATGTAGATGCTCTATGCCTTCATATAGTAGTACGTACTTTTCGTTTGAGGTATTTGGGCAGTTTATTTTCTCTCTCTACTGTATTTTTTTATTCAAACTATACATAAATGTGCAGTACAATATTTTTTGAGGAAATACTCGTACTTATTCTCTTTTAACCCCATTTTCAATTTCACGGCATTTTCACAAACTCGGTTATCCTTCGTTCCTCCTGAAGCCGTGTTTTCTGGACTCTACTGTTCTTCCAAATCAGGACAGATGGAAAGAAAAGCGGAATCAGCATTCTTAAATAAAAATTGAGGCAGTCATTTTAGCAGTTGAGTAATATAGCGAAGAAGACTGCGTTTTTTAGAATTGGAATAAATCTTAAATATAATGTGTTACATAAGCATATATATTTACAGCATATATATATATAGCATAACAAAATAAAATAATTGAGAAAGTTGTGAGTATTACCTACAAGGCCAAAAATGAAAGAAATTATATTCCAGGAAACATAACTGAAGATACAGAAAGAGGCTTTGTACTAAAATGGAGACATATTACGATTTTTAAAGCAGTCGCTGAATTAGGCCAGCAAATTAGGGTTAAGCAATGCTTTATGGTTCCACCTTCCCTGTACAACAGAAATTTTTGACATAATTGAAAAAACAGAGATATGTTGAAAAATTAGGACTATATATATATATATATATATAATAGGCAGGGCATTTCTGTAAAATATGAAAAAAGATCTCTTAAGAGCTTCGGAAATTTACTGGGGAGTTTTTGAAGAAACAACCTTCAACAAAAAATTAGCACATTATTGTCGAATCTCAAAACAACCCGTCCATAAATTTTACTGACCAATGTAAAGAAAACTTGCGGGACACCATAACAAATTCAATTTTGAACTCCTCTTTAAAAAAAAAAATATCAAATATACTAGTCACTGATAAACTAAAAGTTCATTTACGTTTTGTACCCCATAAGAATTCCATTGATAAAGATGGCAGCGGTATCCGCTTTATCCAAATTGCGAACTCGACGCTGGCGTTTTTGGCATTGTTTCTTTTGTGTTGTGGGTTGAAGACCTGATGTCAATAAAGATCCTTAATATCGATAGGCTAATACACATTAAATTTATAGGAGTTTAAAGTATTCACATAGGCTTGATGGGCAATTAAGTAAACAATCAACTAAAAAGGATTTTTTTTCTTGACTCGAAACATTATTTGATCTTTTCATTAAAAAAAAAACTTTTATTGCTTATGTAATATTTACATATTTATAAAATATAACTGAACTGATATGTATTAATAACGAAATATAATTTCAGATTAGATTTAAGGATCCCTGTTGACACGAGAAATAAAAATTTTACACAAGTATACATGCTCTCTACAACAACCAATATTATCAAAACTATTCGTAAAATGAACACACAAATATATTCAATAAATCTAATAAAAAATGTTTAAAGAGAGAGAAAATTATTCAGTCAAATTTGTGAAAATCTACGTAGAAAATAAAATTGCAAGAAATGTTCTATAATGGTCTAATTTTCTCATCAGCACTTTTAAAAATATTAACTGGGCATAAATTTCTACACACACCTCGAATTGCAAAGGTAACTCATGGAAAAACTCCTGCAACTTTCTTTGCTAAATTCTCGACTAATATCTATCCTATTTCTAAAAACAAAAAACAGTAATTAAATTGTATTCGAAATAAGCAGGTAATTCTATTTTAAGTACAAAAATACATTTTCTAGTATAATATGTGTGCAAGATGCAGTATTTGATAGCGCATATTTATTCCTTATTTAAATAATGAGCTTATATATATAAATTCCTATTTATAAATCAGTGCACATTATAAATCATGAAAGAGAAAATATAAGCCCGTATAAAAATTCAGTATCTGAGTTCTTTATAAACCTATGAACATTTTTATAAATCAAGCATAAAATAGAACAAAATCTAAAAAAAATTCAATGTCTCTTATGGAAAACTCGGCATTACTTTTATTAATATACATGAGAATCAAATAAAATTGAATTCATTTAAGGAGATTAATTTATTTTCATTTAATAAATAACATTCGAGGCGAAAAAAAGGAAAGCCATGTGAAGAATCGGTCAAATTACGCTCTTCCTCCGAACTTAAGAAACCAAAACCGAAAGTAACAGAAACATTTTCAACATTACTACCGAACTCGCAGAAAAAGCGATAAACTCTTACTTCTAGTTTCCCAATCACATGCTCATCTAAAATCAAGCATAACGTATTTCCCCAACAACCCCGTTGAGAGGAACTTGGCGACAAATTCGCAACCGAGAGCATATCTTCACGGCACCCAAAAATCATTCTTTAGAATGGTTTCGCTAGCTCGTTTCTCCGACAGTAGGTCTCCGGATACGACTGCTAGCAGATCGCGGTCAAACCAGCTCATCGAATTTAGCATGAAATGCATCTGATTCTCGCTCGCTAGAAACATGGCGTAATCGAAGCGGCTATTATCGAATTCTTTTGTGATCGAGAGAGGAAAAAAAATTTATTGCAGAAATTAACTGCGGATAATTTGTGACAATTTATAAAAAAGAAGAACTGAGCGGATAAAAATACCGCGAACGATAACAAATTTTCTTCGGAAGTTTTTGAGAAAAACAACTTAGTGAAAAATTCTGAAAACTTTTTTTCCACCTGTCATCTATTTGTCTTACCGACTTGTTATGACGGATTGTTTGTAACGGTAAGAGTTTTTGATTTATGCTTCCTCTTTTTACGTTTTAATTATGTGATTCACGTTCTAATAGAGGTAATTTTTGGATTTGCGGATATCGCCAAACGATCTTTTTATTGCCACTTCTACTTTGATTTACCGACGGTCGTTTCTGTCTCTTTTTATCAAGATTGGGTGATTGCAAGATAATTAATTAATATTAAATGGTTTCCTCCTTTTTAGAAGGTAGATAAGCCAAGCACGCACCGAAAAATCATTGATTTATTTCAAGATAGAACTAGCCTAGACTGTTCTATTTTTAATGTTCTCAGTAAGTGTTAGTGAAATCGAATACGAGCTCATGTTATTTTTTTGCGGCTCGAACTGTTTGCAGTTTTTTAGAACGATTTTCTAGACACAGTTCGGTGGAATAAATTTAACTTTATCTGCAAATTTTAATTTAAAATTTTAGTTGTTGTAAAAATTGCGTAAATTGTTTTTGCATGAGAATTAGAAGATTCGGTTTTTGTTTAACGAAACTAAGTCTATATTATTCTAGTTTGCTTGTATGTTTTGTGTCGTTCCCAACTTCTAAAAAGTGAAATTATTTTTAGAATTTGTACTTTTCGGTTGTATGTTGTACTTAAAACATTTACTGTGCGTGCATCACATCTTGATGAGAATAAGTGCGTTTTCAAATAATTTTAATTGTAAGTTATTAATTAAATAGTTAATTGATAGTTAACGGTGATTGACAGTAAAATTACCATTGAACAAAATTTTATAGATTAATATTTTTTTTTAATATCGCGTATTTGTAATACGTCCTTGAACTGCATTTTATTCCAGTGAAACAAACTATATTTTATTTAATTTTAAAAACATCGATTAGGGGTTCTTTTCAATTTACTTCAATTGCAAAAATGAAAAAAAATTTCTTGTTTGCGCTCGTTTTAGCGCATTGCTGATTAAGTTAATACTTTATTTGCGTTTCAGTGAAATCGTAGAAGTGAAACAAATTACTACGTTTTTGAGTTATTGAAAGAAAATCTAAACAATGCATTTATTGCAGTAAAAATAAATAATCGTCGTCAAATCTCCCAAATTGCATGCTTTAAATTATTTTAGCAAATGCTTTTGGCAAAGTTTTTTCGAACATGATCAACTAACAATTAAAAGCGCCGTTATTAGTGCATAAAATTGTGCAAAAGATTTTAATTTCAATTTTTATCAATATAATTTGAGGTAACTGATTTGTGTGAAAAAGAACGTGCGAACACAATAATCTTGGCATATAAAAAAACGAATGCATAATTCTTTTAAAAATGAAAAGAATTTTTTTAAATATGTTAGAATTGAGCGGATATTTTCATTGAAAATATACTTGCAAATCTGAATATCTTTTATGCACAAACTATTTCTTGTGAGCATCAGTTCGCTGAAATTGCTAAATGTTACTACATTTGATCGAATGTTAAGCTTAAAAACTATGTCTTTTAAAATAGATTCGTAGTTTCTAAATTTTGCAATAGTAATAATTAATTTTTATTCGAAATATTTTTTTCTCTATTCTCAAAAGGAGTAAAGATCTATCTGAAAATATATTTCAAACTCTGTACAAATGCAATGAAACTGTCCACTAGGAAATATGAAAACATTGCTTATATAGGGGAAACACGTTTATTTTTATCGTAATACCGTACTATTATAAATATAAACTGATTATTTTGAATCAAATTTAAATTTTAAAACCCTTTATAAAAATAAAAGTGCGGAATATCTTCGCTGAAAAAGCAAGTTCATATCTTACATGAAAAGTTTTTAACATTTTGTTATGCAACATTTATTCATCGGAGTCTAAAGAAAGCGGAATGTTTTTTCCGTTGTACCTTTTTGATAAATTCGCGAATTTTCTGTTTGTATATACGAAAGTTTATCTAATTTCCTTCTCATAATTATTATGTAACGTGGGACTTTTCGAAGCCACGCTAAACGCGAAATATGATTTGTGGAAAATTTAAGCATTAGCTCGCCAAAGTGCTCTCTGGTGAATCTGTAATTTAAAACTGTGCCGCAGACACAAGATGGATACTTGGAAGAAGTTAAGTGTTTTTACTTTTCTGAAATTCTTTTTCACATTACTTCGAATTTTTACTAACTTACTTATCCTCGAAGAGAAAAGGATTCAGTGTATTTTCCTCGCATCTAAATGGATTTTTCTTTCAAACGCTTTTATTTCAGAAAAACAAAAGTTTTTATTTCCTTCTAAAAAGTTGTTTTTATTAAACTTTTTTTTTTTTTGTTTGGTGATTTTTTCCCCGCCAGTTTATTGAGAATTCGCGTTGAATGAGATTTAAACTACTATTAAAAACATCTGGCGAAAGAATGGTTGGTAAAGTTTAGTGACTTATTTTCCCCCGCTTTTTCCTGATTATTAAAAATGCATAAATGAATATAAGCAATTCTTCGTGCGTTTAATTTTTTAGTCGTTTAAATGATTTTGACTTGTTTAACCTGTTTAACAAAATTGTGAAGAATGTACGAATACAAACAATTATACTCCGAAAATTCTAATTTTTTAAAAATTATTTTTAAAAAAGAGTTATTAAAATAGAATTCTTTCGAATTAAAAAACGAATTATTAGAACAGAATTATTTCGTACATTACTTTATACAGATAGTGCGCAAACTTTACGCTTACAAGCATTTCTACTTTTTTTTTAAAAAAAAGTATTGTTTTATATTGTATAAAATATTTAATTCTACTTAAATTTGTTTCTTTTATTTTGAACCAATTTGTAGTTGACTTCAAATTATACAGTTATAGATATTGTTTGTGCTGAAAATTATCTTCCATCTTATTATCGTCTGCTTTAATTCAAACAACTCATGTAACTCTAATTTATCCAATTATTTAACTTACTTACTGATATTTTATCGTTTGTTGTTTAAGTTATATTGCTTGAGTTGGCATCTTTTGTTATTATTCTAAATTTATGTTAGTTCGTTCGGGAAAAAGCATTGTTTGACGATGGCTAAACTTAATATATATTTAGTTTTTATATATTTTTAGATATATCATTCACACGCACACACACATTTAAAGATCTTTTTGATCATTTCAGTAATTATAAGAATTAAAGGCGAGTGCTTCTATCTTGGAATAAACTTCGGCTGGTATTATTCAAAACTATAATTAGAATTTTTTCGCCATTTGCGGTCATTTGCCGATTTCATACTAAGGGCGAATCAGTTCATAACTTGTACTTGGTTACTGGAGCTTCGATACAAATTGATTATGTACTACATATTCGACATGATTTCGAAGGCAAATCTAATAAATTAATTTAAATTATATGATGCGGTACTGTTAAAGTATTGTTTTGCGTTTAAATGTCAGTTTTACCATGAAGTGTTTTAAATATGCAAGAATATAGTGACAAAGAAGTAACTTCTGAAACATCCATTGTAAAATTTGTAAATTTTACTTTAAAAAAATACAGTATCCTTTTTGAGTAATAAAGAAACTGTTCATGAATGGATTGTATTATTTGGTTTTGTATTGCCGTAAAATTGCATGCTTTGCATTTTCTACTTCGATATTATTTCCACAATTTTCTTTCAATAGAAATGCATACGGTTCACCAATTTAAAGATATTCATGAGATTTTTCTGATATATTTTTTTTTCTCTCTCGTAGTTTTTCGAACTCGTACTTTTTTAAATAAATTTTATTACTTTAAATTTATAAACATGCTTCCATATTTATTAGTTCCCTCTATTTCCCTTCCTTTCTGTGAGCTTATATGGAAAGAAAGTTTTATCGTATATTATAGATACATCAATATATTATAGTTATATCGATATTTTATCGTATTAAAATGTAGTATTTCAGCTTAGCATAAATTTATATTTATTTCCATCCGGTGATAAATTCTGTTTTATTCTATGCATAAAAACGTTCCTTTTTGAAATGTTCAAAAAACTTCTGTAGTAAAAGAAACTATTAATACTTGTGGAATTATTTATATGTGTGTACTGTATATATGTTATTTTAAATGTTACTTTTTGCTGTTGTTTAAAATCATTTTTAAAATAAACTTCTTGAATAAACGGTCTTTTTGTAAACGTTTTTCGAAATAAAATTTCATCAATGTTACGAAATGATAGATTAGAAACTTTTTTCTTGATAATTTTTGTTGCAAAATAGCATAGGTCGTCGGCTTTATTCCATTGAAAATGTTAATATATTCATTAATAATTCCATATTTATAATATCGTTTCAGTTTTTTTTCTTAACTTATAACTACTTTAACTAATTTGTGACAGTGTATTATTTTAATGCGTCCTTTTTAGTAATTTTTCAGATCTATTTTACGGATTGTTGCCAATAGTCCCAGCGATAATCCATCTAAACCTAACTTTGGTAAAATATGATTATATTCATGAATATTTTAAACATCTCGGAAATTCTTGGCACTTCATATCAAACAGATTTAATCCTTCATGAATATGTATTATAAGATGTTGCCAATTTTATAGGTCGCAATATCGAATTCTTTTTCTTCGTGAAATCACCCAGCGAAAACTTCCCCCTCTTGGATAAGAAATTATAAATGAAGTGAAATAAATACAGTTCTTGATTTTTCATCTTATCCATTTCCTTGCAGAATTGTTCTTGAATTTTTATTTCATCTTTTTATCGTGAAACTCATTCCTCGACTTTCTTTCTGGACTATAAAAGATTCATGATCACTTAGATATTCTGTGCGTTTTATTTATTATGTCTACCGGCTTCTTTTCTCTCTTCTATTTTTGTGTCGTTTGAATGGAGTTGTGTTATTAAATAGCATTCTTTATGAATTATTTAATGAAATAGGAAATTGTGCATGAAGTTATTCTGTTTTTGTTAGAATTAATACTTTTACGTAATAATGTCGTAATTGTGTGTGTGTGTTGTGTTGTGTGTAATCCTCCACTCCCTTTTTTTTTTTATTATTGTAAAATGTGCTTTATTTACAAATTTTTATTATTTTTTATGTATAAGTTGCTTTTTACTACATTTTTGTTTGTTCTTTAAAATAACAGCGCATTTAAAGGAGTTGATGTTTTTATATTTTAAAATACATTACAGTTTTTAAGTTTTTTTAAAAAAAGATTTCTGTGCATATAAATATGAGAAATATTTTATTATTATAAAATATTTATAACATACCTTTGCACTACATAATAAATATTTAACCATTGACAGACGATTATTTTTTTAAGGAAATTCTTTTCATAAACCAATAAATATTGTCAAATAACCACCAAAAAGGTCCAAATTTAATAAGTAACCGCCAATCATAACTCTATCAATAAGTAACCCCCAAATATTGTTCAAATTTAATAAGTAACCCCCACCATTTGTTTTCCGAATTCTACAAATGACCAACAAATATCGTTCGAATTCTACTAATGACCAACAGATATCGTTCGAATTCAATAAATAACCTAAAAACCATTGTTCGAATTCAATAAATAACCTACAAAAATTGTTCGAATCCAATAAATAATGGACATAAATTGTTCAAAATCTATAAATAACCCACAAATATTGTTCGAATTCCGTAAATTACTCGCAAATACTTTTCGAATCCAATAGATTATCCTCAAATATTGTTCGAATCCAATAAATAACGAACAAAAATTGCTCGAAATCTATAAATAACCCACAAATATTGTTCGAATCTTGTAAATAACCCACAAATATTGTTCGAATCCAGTAAATAACCGACAAATATTGTTCGAAAGCAATAAATAACCGACAAATATTGTTCAAACTCGATAAATAACCCCACTAAAATGTTGTTCGAATTCAATAAATAAGTCCCAAATAGTGTTCGAATTTGATAAATATTGTTTGAATTCAAAATTCTATATGAGTATAAATTTAAAGAGAGATATACAACTACAGTAGAATTCGGACCGGACACCGTTGGGAAACGCGATTGTTCGGATAACCGAAAACCGAATGCGATCCATGCAGTATATGAAACCGGATACTATACGAATATTGAAAATAATCAAATGCAGGAAACGTGCTGGAAGAAAAAGCAAAATAGGTGCAAAATGTCGCAATTTTACATTTATTGTGGAAAATAATTACTTATTTTTCGCTATACCATTGTACAGCGACCAGTGTATAATATATATATATACACTGGATCGGATATTTGACGCTCCGGATAATTAACATTCGGATAAACGACGTTCTACTGTAATTGCAAACATATTTAAAAATTTACTCTATTTTTTAAATTTATTTCCTTTACTGAACGCATTGTATCAATTAAAATTTTTCTTAGCTTTTGTTAAATTTCTGTGACTCAACTACAAACATATCTCGAGTTTAAAAAATATTTATCAAAGTGTTAAGTATAATCATGAATTATTATCAACATCACTACTTAGATCGTCATTATCCGCAATAGAAGACTTTCTCAACGTGATTCATCTTCAAGTAATTTATCACGAGACGCGTCTTTTTAAAAAGTTATTTCTGTGTACTCTTAAGTTTTGTTATCTCATACTTTTCAAATGACATACATAACTTGTGCCGCCTCTGCACTTTTTCAACTAAGCTTAGAACGTGAGCTCAGATGACAAGTTGTTCAAATAAATCATTTCAGTAATGAAGAAAACTAGAATCAAAGAATTAAAAAAAAGTAAGAACATTTAAAATACATTTATTAAATTATTCAAATCGCTCAAAAAATAAGTTGCAATAATTACTCATAATCACACAGTGCTAAATTAGTTTTGGAATTCGAGTCTTAATACAGATAATATTGCATCATGTTACTGAATGCTGCAAAAAAAATGAAAGATTTCAATTACATTTTTTTTTTTGTAACGCAAGAGAATATTTATAATTAAAATAATTAGCATGCCTACATTTGTAAATTATTCTGAATCGATACATTATCTTCCACACAAATAACAAAAATTCGTTTTTCAATTTTTTTTCCTTCTGTATTGATGCGTAGAGAGAGTTAAAAATAGAATTATTTCGAAATTGTATACACAAATCACTTTTAATTAAAATAATTAATCATGCATATACGTTTCATCAATTTTTTTTAAAAAAAACCTCTTTTCTATCTTTCTAGATGAGTTTTTATTTCAGTTATATATATCATAATAAATAAAAATATTTAATACTTCCTAAAAAGATAATTAAAATTGTATATTATTTTTATTTGGAATTTATAAATGCTTCTTTTGGAGATATTACATTCTAAATATATACTCCGTTGTCAATAGTGGCAACAAAAAATTCATTCTGTGTACATGGTAGCGTTCTCATAGCGGGCGTTATTATTGTTTAACCATGAGTTCGAGTCCTGATGGCTCTACAGATCAGTCCAGTACCACTGAAGACCCGCAGTGTAGGGGCGCGATGCACGTTAAATCTGTCGAGAGCTCAAACATCCTTCCGTTGGTGTGGTGTTGTAGTTAGGAGAGGGGGTGCCAGCTCAGGGATGTCGTTCTTGTCACTTGACCATGGTTCAAAATGACGAGGACCGTCGCCAAAATCCCTTGTGTATCTGAACAGTGCGACGTCAATATTCACTCACTCACTACAGACCAGTCGTAGTGAACGTTAAATTTGTTGTTTCAAAGTTTTCCTATGTGTGTGGTGTGGAAGTTTGGTGAGTGAGGTGCCAGCTCAGATGTCGTCCTCGTCACTTGATCAATGTTCAAAATTGGTGATAGTCTTCGTGTTTCTTTAAAATACTACCTTAACAATATTCAATAATTTAAAACTTTAAACAGAGTTTCTATTGGAAATTATAAAAAATTAATAGATTATTTTTGCATTATATATTTTATAGCAATGCAGTATACAATGCAACACACCGTAAAATTTATGATGTGTAGTATTGTTTAGTCGGTTATTATTTCACTGTTCTCGAAAAACTGAATTTGTAAGAAATATATATATATATATATTGAAAATATTTATATATGTTTTACGAAGTACGTTTTATTGAATTTAAAGAATAAATTTTGTATTTTATATTATTAATTATTAATAGTATTTTGTATCATTTATTTATTTAAGATGACGTCTTTATGTTATCATTATTTATTTATTATTTATATTATTTTACCAACTGTTTTTGTTATGATGTTGCGATTTTTTAAAAATTTTTTGCGTCATGAATAATACAGTTTTACGTTCTCCGCTCCTTAAACAAATAGCAATAAATTTAAAATTATTTATTTAGAATTGTTAGATGAAAATTGTAAGCAATTATTTTCTGTAAATTCTATTTAATTCTTTAAATCTATAGAGAAAAAAAATACCTTTAAAATAAACATCAACCTACGTCAGATGTTGAATGATAAATTTATCTTAAAAACAAATTTTATATGCATCATGAAACTATTTGTAAATTCTATATATATACGAGTATATAAGCTTATTTTTTACTTGTATTCAAAATAGAATTATTCAAAAAAAAATTCCATTTAATATTAATTTCTTTTCTTTTATTATTTATGTATGTATGTACATATATATATTTAATATTATTTTAATATATGTATTTAAAAGGTAGAAATAAATGCATATTCCGAAAATATAAATACATATAATCCGAATGTGTGCGTTTCAACATGCTTTCAAAAGTTTTAGGATTATTTTTCGTGTATTCTACTGATCTCAAAACATAAGCTTCTTATACGTGTTTTAAGTATCATTCCTATACCGAGCTTATATATATTTAATATATATAAAAATATACTCTTTGTTGATATTCATATAATACAGAAAATAATAATTATTTTACTAAGAATTGATGATTCCCGAATCTATATTTTCGTTGCTTTTCGAGAAAACTGTTATTTTTTAGATGAAACATTTTTAAATACATATTTTTACATTGAGAGAGAAAGCAAGGATTAAAATTTTACGAACGCGTCATAGAAAGTTTGGGTAAAAATGAAAGCTTAAAAACGGGGTTGTAACTGTAGCTCCCCCCATATTGTTATTAATGCATTATGTTTAATTCTTAATACTACTATATTTACTCTTTTTTTTTTTTTTTGCAAATTATTTTACTTAACTCAATTAAGTTATTCTATGTTTTTGATCATTTCTTTTACGAAATATAAAATTTCGAAGTCTCTTGAACCTGTGTTATAAAATTTGGAAGACTATAATCTTCTTGCGTGCATTCTAGTGTTTGTGGTAGCCTGGTGGTCAAGGTCATGGACACGTGGCTGGCATGCCGTCCTAGTACCGCTGAAGACCTGCCGTGCAGACGCTACCGATGCGCGTTAAATATATCGAAGCTCATCTGTTGGAGTGGTGTAGAAGCTAGGAGAGGGGTGTATCAGCTAAGGTGTTGTCCTCGTTACTTGACCATGCTTCAAAATTACGGGGTCCGTCGCCAAAAACCCTCAAGTAGCCGAATAGTGTTCACTCACTCACCTTGCGTTATAGTGGTCATGGTAGCCCAGTGCTTATATTTACGAACTCTTGGCTGGCGTGTCATGACTTTGAATGAGTGATTATTAACGTCGCACTGTTTAGCTATACGACGGACCTCGTAATTTTGAACCATGGTCAAGTGACGATGATGACACCTCAGCTGGCACCCTCCTCTCCTAACTACCACACCAACGGGAGGATACTTGAGCTCTCTACATATTTAACGTGTATCGCTCCCCTACATGGCAGGTCTTTAGTAGTACCTGGCTCGAACTCATGACATGTCAGCCACGATCCGATACCTTGACCACTAGGCTACCACGGCCACGTCATGAGTTTGTACCCTCGTGCCACTGAAAATTCACTGTATAGAGAAGTTGATAAGCGTTAAATCTGTCGAAGTTCAAAATCCTCCCTCCTTTCTCCAAACTATCACACTACGGGTGTGATAGTTTGAGAAAGGGTGCTGGCTTAGGTGTCGTCACTTGACCGTGGTCCAACATTGCGGCCTTCGCCAATAGCCTTCGCGTTGCTTTATAGTAGGACGTTAATAAACGTCACTTATTATTTTTACGTAATATCTGTGAATGTGATTTTAAAAAAGATGATTTTTATGTTTTTGTAAGACAGATTATATGCCCATACAATATGAAGCACTTTTAAAATACTTCTATTTTTTCTTAAATTTATAAATGACAATTTATTTTCTAAAATGTGGCAGTTTTAATGTTTTAATATTAACTATTGCAATTACTATTATTCTTCACTGGACAGTTATAACAAATGCAGTGGCAGAGATTAAATGTAAAATTATATCATAAGATTCTGGTTAAACTATGCACGACGTAGTTTTAATTAATAAACAGGAACTTTTGAAAGCGTAATATGCATAATTCCGCTGATGATATGCTAGAACCGTTCTTCCTTTATTAATGCAGTTTTGTGGATCATTATTTATAGTTTATATGAAGTTTTAACATTATTACTTTGGTATACCTATCCCTCACATGTTGAAAGCTAAATGGAAATCATCCACTTACGTTCAGTTCTCTAAATCCTCTTGTTTAACAAGTTATCGAGTTTTGGGTTGGGATTTTAAGTCTAAAGATCGAGTTTTGGGTTGGGATTTTAAGTCTAAAGATGTATGTATTGTAATTCAATGCTACATCTTGGTATCGATTAATAATTGCATAAAAGCTACCAGAAAACCATCTACTAATTAAAACCGTTTAGCAGATGCAATGGTTATCTTTAACTATTATAGGGTACTATTGGAAAACTATAAGCTGATTTTGCTCTTCTGCAAACATTCTATCTCCAATCTTTTATCATCTTTTATCGGTGATGGATGCTATTTAAGTGAATCTTTATTGTGATTCTTTCTATCTTTTCTAATCCCCCCCCCTTGCGGAATAACAGAAATGTAATAGAGCTGAATAAATAGCATGAAGTATGTGATGGTTAAAAACTTCTGCCTTTTAATTGTAGAATAAAGTATACATAGATTCTTAGTTGGTTGTACCATGTGTTACAGAAAATAAATATTTTATACAGAATTCAAATTTCTTTTTAAACAACAAATAGCAGCTTCTTCAAACTGCAGAGTGCATTAGAAATAACTCTTTATTGACGATAATTTTTTTCTACCTAGGTGAGACAGTTCCCCTCCTCTTGGGGCATGCTAGCAGGCTCAGAGCAGCAGACCAAAATAAATGTCTTCTATATGATACCTGAGTGTACGACAGGGATTTAGTATAACCCACTTTTACATCCAACACAGGCTGAACATACATAATCTTATTAACCAACCTTTACATGTAACATAAATTGAATGTTTAATCCATTTATATCTTCTAAAATTATACAAATAATATTTAGTAATGGCGTAACAGAATAAGAACTTCCCTGCAAAGTCAGTTTGGTCCCAAAGCGGATCTTACAAGATTACAAAATATTATAACATAGACTTTGGTTTGCTGATCTTGAATGCAGGGGTGTACATACGCCACTGGAAATAGCCTATTCTATAGGTATTGATTAAAGATATTCGTGTTGTGATGGTTTCGCACGTAAGTCACGAGCTCATTGCCGACATGTTATGTTCGATCCCAAGTTCTACTGATAACACGCCATGTAGAGGGTTGATCTGTTATTGTCGAGGTGTTGTGGTTTGAAGGAGTACTTGACGAATGTCCTGGTCACCATGGCTCCAAATTACGATGTCCTGTCCAATACATCTAAATAAACACTCACTCATTCGCTTGTGTTTCCGCTATACCCAGTGGTTAGGATCATTAATACCCAATTGCCGTTTAAACCAAACGGATGAGAATAAAATTGCGGGAATGGTGAAAGTGCTGGGCGCATCAACTTCAATTCTTTCAGTGTGGTCTAGAACTAAATCTAATAATGAAACTTTAGATACTGCCCTCGTCATTATAGCCGTGGTTGTTACAAGACCTATTGCGAATGGTTTCGTGTAGATTTAGGATTATGTTTGTTACAGTGCACAAATAAATAGCATGGTGTAAGAGTTGTACTTGACCGTTGTTGCCAATTTCAACGCCTGTAGAGTAATACTCCAGTAATCCAAAACAATCAACTTAATGTGAAGTTTGCTGTGTGAGTTGTGATTAGAGCCAAGGTGGTTCGTCCAAGGAACTGGCAAAGGAGATTTCTGGTGGGCCTGTCTAATTTCCTTAGGGCGCCCTCTTTGAGTCCCCATACATTTTGGGTGTACTGCTTTGGAACTGTAATCAGCAGGCACAGCCAGTGCGGTTGTAGCTACGCCCTGAGTTAAGGTCATGATCATGGATTCGTGGGCGTGTCTGGAGTTGAACTAGTATCACTGGGAACCCACCGTGCAGGAAGGTTGATTAGTGGCAATCTGTCTTGGCATGGTGTTAAAGTTAGGTTGCTGAGTAATGAATCTTCATGCCATACATTGATTCTGTGATGTAGTCCGTCATATTACCCTCTTGTTATTTTATAGTGCTACGTTTTTGAACACTCATTCGCTCACTCAATCAGTGTAAGTGGCCAGTGTTAGTATAGTCCTCACTATTATATAGTACTGTGTTAGACCTATTGTATTTATTAAACGAAATGAGATAAATTATAGCCTGTAATACTTGGTAAGTCAAGCCCATTGTGCAGACAAAAATTTTAATCTGCCTCCTTTATACGTGACTGTGATTAATGTATATTACCAGTTTCTAAGAACTTTTCAGAATGTATCATTAATTTGCTGTTTGATGATATCAAGTCCCTAACTGCCTATTATACCTTAACTTTGTGCATGAACATAGTTTGTGAACAAAATGAAATATAAAATGGCAAGAATCGGTGTCATTCTAGTTATTCTATTCTGAATATTACTATTCCAGTCCAATTATTCCTATAACTTATTATCAAATGCATTAGTTTCTCGTAATCATAGTTTGATTGGTGGCTGTGAAATCATTGCCAAAGAAAAATATTCTTCTAAAAGGTTTGATATGTTCATCTAATATTCAGCAACCTTTTATTGAATACTTTAAAGTACATCATATTGTAGTAACTTTAAACATGAGATCAGATGGGGATGATAAATTTGCATTATTTTGTATGTGTAGAGGAAAAACCTTGAGATCACTCTGGGAGGGAAAAATAAGGTGATGGATCGTATGACGGCATATGTGACGTCTTCAATCTTCAAATAATTGCCACTCAAAAAATAAATTTCCCGGACAACTGCAACAATCTTTTAGTGACAGGCCTTTCAATACGAAGTACGGCGCTTTATTGTAACTTAGTCTTTGTTCAAAATCTGCTCTCCCCGTATGGTGATTCTTTTTACTCTTATGCGTTTTCCATTCATTCATAAAAGCACTTACAGGGGGAAAAAATGATTTTTTCCCCATTCCTTTGAGTTCATACCTTTTAGATAAATTTCATAGAGGTGGTCAGACGTAAGATGAGCTTATAAGGCCAAAAAGAAAAGAAAAATTGGAGACTTCACTGATGAGACGTTTTGTCTCACAAGATGATGGAGTGGTGTAACATTTGTGGGATATGTTGTACAAAATGCTTAAAACGTTTAATTTATTATTCAAATTAACAACAGTTCATTTGCTGATTTAATTTTGGTTTAAAGACGGAAACCTGCATGACCTAGTGAAATGTGGTTCAGGGTTTAGTTATGTAACTCTTGATTCATAGGAAAGAATATTATGAGTCATTTGACAGATTTCCTCATTATATTAATTAATGAATAATAAACATGCATCATAAAGAGGCAATTATTAAAATGTTTACTCTTTAATATGTTTTAGGTCAATTTCCGTTGGGATGCATTAATGATGAGGCCATTTCCATGATGCAAGCAGTAGCTCAAAATAAATACATAATAAGAACATTGTCAGTCTATTTATGTTTTACCAGAGAAATAAATAATTTTGTGGGGACTCTCAACATGCTAGACAATTAACAATTAGCTCATGGATAGTGATATATAGAATATAATATAAATATTTGTGAACGACCAATATACATAAATACTGTACCAATCCTTGTAACATATTCTCCTTTATAATGTTTTTCCTTCATCATCACTGGAATTAAGATAAACATTCCCTTCAGTGCATTTTCTAACTTCAGGTGTCCAGATACTTTCGTGACTTTTCTAAAGAAAATGGAGATAAGGGATTTTAGTTCATTTAAAGAAAACCTCTTCAAAAATTGAGAGGAAAAGAGATATTGTTTGGCCAAATGGGAAAAATGCGTAAAGTCCCCTGCAAAATTAACATAATAGAGGCCAGGCCTCTGCTATCAAAGTTTACAGACAATTTTCAACTCTGGTATGTTTATACATGTTATTCATTTTAAATGACCTTCAGGATAAAGATATTTTAATTTTACTGTTTTAGAACACTTTATATTTAACTATTATAGGAAATTGCTTAAGAACAGTGATTACTTAATAGCAATAGGGACACAACAAATTTTGTAATAAAAATCAGTGATTGATATCTGAAGGTTAAACATTCGTATTATATAACCTACACAAAAACTTCAAGTTAATTATTCTCAAAACTTTCTTAGCAATTGTCTGGCGCTGTTTGAGCATTTTCAAAAACACACATTTCGAGTAAAACGCGTTTTAAAGTATATCTTGCTTAAAGTAATGACATCTGCTTTTACTAAAACACTTGTAGTTTTTATTCTAGAGAACGGAGTACGTTACCAATAATTTAAAAGATTATGAAAACGGAATAGAACCAAATCTTTGAGAGAGGATAAAATATACAAATATTGGGGATCACCTTCTAAGAAATCGGAAAACATTTTTAAATAAAATTTATCATTACTTAACATCTAAACATTGCATTATTGTGCCAAAATAAACAAATTTTATTTTCAAATAAACAGCTTCGTTTGGCATGGTATTTTATAAATAAGATGGGCCTATAAATTAAGATCATAAAATTGTCGGATTTGACAAGAGTTGTAAAGAATTGCAGTAGTCGGATAACTTAAGAAACACGCTGAAATCGTGTGAGGAGAGATCTTGCCATTACGATGGTTGTTCGAGCATTGCAGTGTGCTGGTCAGCTGAAACTGTTTACAGAGAGCACGTGCACCAGACGTTAGTGTCTCCTCATAGGGTTTCGGTACCAGTTGCGCGTAACTTTCATGCAATTTCTCATGCTGTGTCTCTCTTTCAATGTTCATAATATCTGACATCATCAAACATAAACATCAGTCATTTCTCACGTTCATTAAATTTTAAAGTTTCCCATCAGTTCTTGGTGACGCAGACCCAGGATAGTATCATCTTCAAAACCTCTCTGCCCTTTCGAAATCATTTGTACCAAATTAACAAATATGGATCAGCATAGATATTAGAGGTCAAGATATCGGATCGTGGCAAGCTTCATGTCGCCAGTTCGAGCCAATTACCACTAAGGACCCATGTAGAACCGATGTACGTTAAATCTGTCAGAAGGAGCTCAAGCAGTCCTTCCCGTTTGTGGTGGTGGTGGAGGAGGATTGCCATCACGGAGGATCGTCAATCATGAAACCTTCCTCGTGTAGCTGACACTTACTCACCATTAAGAAATTTGACCCTTTGTGAAGTAAAACCGAGCTAGAGATATGCATGATCATGAGATTAGTTATCTGTAAGAAAAGAAGTCCCATAAAAATAATTTACATTAATAAATGCTATTCTTCAAGCGAGTATTTGTTGTGCTTTTACTTCAGTTCTACACGAGAGTAGTATGCTATGGTGCATGTTGCAGACCTTGGTCAAGCAGCGAGATGACGTCTGAACTGGCGCAGGACATTAAATTGAGAGTAAGACCCATGGTTGTCAGCCACAGTACGTCTTTATCATTTGATTTCGGCCGTGGCAGCCTAGTATTGATGATCGCGTGCTCGTGACCAGCGTGTGAGTCCGTCTTAGGTGCACCTGTGAAGATCCATGGGAAGGAGGTGCGATGCACGTTGTGGTTAGCTCTCAAAGTCGCCTGGTTGGTCATTTTCAGGCAGGTGCGTGGAATCGGATGTTGTGCCGTCACTTGACCGTCGATTACGAGGTCCGACGCCTATTGCTCTCGTGTAAATTTATAGCACATTAATGGCATGTGTTCTCGTTATTCTTATGCAGAGTATGTTTGTGTACAGTACCACTTTCCCGGGAGACTAGCTTAGACCAGCAGACCTAGGAGACGTTTTGCATAACAGCCACTTACCCCTGCCTCAGATGAGTTCCCAGGACCTGAACCTAAGATTGTACTGACGCCAAGTGCAGGCAGCTGTGGGGTCAGGTTGGGACCCAAATCTGATGACTGCAGAGGGAGGCTAATATTCTCACGTTACGCCACTGGCCCAGTAAGCACAGAGGAAGAACGTACATCCCGCAACCTTCAAACCAGAGAGGTGGCAAGGATTCAGGGCTGAAGCCTATGTTGTGTTATGGTTTACAATTCCTTGTAAGTCAAGCGGGCTAAACTTGACTTTGTGGGGAGACCTCAATAATTATCCATTACGCCATTCTACAGGTATTTGCTAACTTAAGAAGAGTATATATTAGAAAAGTATATAGTATTGCTTAGTTTAATTTAATTATACTTTTTTACGCTAATAGCAAAATAATCGTAGATAGAAAAATACTTTTTTCCTCTTGACATATACACATTTATACTTATAAATGTTATATTTTATTGGGCTGGGAATAGTTGTGAAAATATTTGAAACGAATAAAGCAAATCAATATTACAATTTCATTTGAGTATATAATTATTTTCTAACTTCATTTCTTATTGAGTCTGTTCCATCATTATTTTTCCAAAAATCACTTTAAACGATATCCATCTGGGAAAATTATTAAACTAGATATCATAATCTTTAAAGGCAACAACCTACATCAGACTGCATTTTAGTTCCTCTAGATTTCAATCGAAACACTACATCACTAGCAGTAAAATCACCCCAGAATCTATAAAGCAGAGGGCACACATCGAAAACAAAATTATACTATGGCAAATCTTCGTGATAATAATTGTTGTCTCTTTCTATTATCCCTAGATGCAAGCAAACGCATTTAGTAAATGCGCTTTCGAATCTTTAACCAACTCTTGATTGAGTTAAGTCAGTTAAAACGATTTTGTAAAGGTAGTAGCACAGAGCATTGCCTTGCCTTCTATCACATGGCTCAAACAGGCTTTCCGTTGATGCTCCGGCATTATCCCATTAACAGAATTTTCGAATTATTTTATTTAAGCTTTTAGTCAAATCATGAACTAGCTAAGTGGAAGCCATTCAGTTAACTTCAGATTCGAAGGCGTTTATTTTTCAGCCTTCTAAACTTCTTGGGAACGTTATATTTTAAAGTTAAGGAATCGTTTGTTATTCGCTACTTTTCGTTTGGCTTTCCATTCAAAATCGTTTGGCGCAGAAGGAGAAGAAGGAAAAGTGCGGTGTTTAAATGTTTGATTCGATGCGTTCCTGTCAATTGAATGTGGTTGTGTTAGTAAATTGATTCTTTTAGAATTAGACCTTGCGTAGTGTGGATTTATTAGAGTTTAGTAGAACGCTTAAATTTTTAGTATTTTCTTTTGCATTTATTGGTGGATAAAATATCAGCTTTTATTAGAATAATTTTGAACATTATAATTATTAACCAATTAAAACTATATTGGTAGGGAGTGCCGTCTCGGGTGGTCGCCGCGGTTATGTTACGGACTCGTAGCCAGCGTGTTATTAGTTCAGCCTAGTACATAGAAGGTCTGTAAAAACAGTGCATTCATTGGAATCGAGTCATATCAACCTTTGATGCTATTATGGTTTGGAGGAAGGAGGAAGGGGGCTCTGGCTCAGGTGTCGTTCTGCCTTGTGGCAGCTAGATCAAGAATACGAAGTCCTTCGCCAAAAGTTTTTGCGTTGCTTCGGAGAGCGACGTAATTTCAAATCTAATCAACAGCGATTTCATTTAATCAGTATAATTATGAAAGTAATGCAAAACCATTTTTCTTCTTATTATTCTGGTTTACTGTTGGTCATGGATGAACCAGTAGTCACTGAGAGTCTGCTACTTGCAATACTTATTACCATGCCGCTTTTATGATCGACAGGAACATCGGATAAGGTCCAGAGTTCATCGCGGTGAAGGTTAGATTTTGCGCCTGTCGTTAGCTTTGAGCCCCATGCAGGCTTAGTATGATTTGCTCAGTTTGTTTGCAGGATGACTTTATGGGGTGGTCAGGAGCCACCCACCTCTCCTATCCTTTCAGTCCTCAAACCATCATAAGGACTTGGGGCTCGACGGCTATTTAGAGTACCCCAATTGCTGCGAAAGCACTATACATTTACAAATATCCATGTCTTCTCCGGGATTCGATCCCAGGCCCTACATCCCCGCAGTCAGGGTCACTAACCTCAATACCGGATGGGCAACACTTGCAATACTTAAATCAAGTCATGGTTTCAGACTCTTGTTACAACAAAGAATCGTTCTACAAGATGCTTTGGTACAGTAGTTGGCAGAAAAACGAACTCTTAACTAGGGGGGGAGGGCTGGTTTTCGGAACTTGGTTGTTAGCAATAGTCGTGGCCGAGGTTGCCTCATTGACGAATCACAGACTCCTTGCTGGCGTGTCATGAGTACGAAACCTTGTGCCACTTTAAATCTATTGTGGCTCAAAGTCCTCCCGTTGTCGTTGTGTGGAGTGAGTGAATATTAACGTCGCACTGATTAGCAACACGAGGGCTTTTGGCGACGGTCCGCGTAATTTTGAACCATGGTCAAGTGACGCGGATGACACCTGAGCTGGCATTCCCTTTCCTAACTACCACACCAAAGGGAGGACGTTTGAGCTCTCGACAGATTTAACGTGCATCGCGCCCCTACACGGCGGATATTTAGTGGTACTGGGATCGAACTCATGACACGCTAGCCATGGTTCGATGCCTAGACCACTTGGCCACCGCGGCCACGTCGTTGTGGGGAAGTTGCGAAAGAAGGATGCCAGCTTAGGGTTTCGTCCCCTTCACTGGACCGAAGTTTAAAAGCGTGACATTAAATGTAATACTTGTCATGGGACTATTCTAAGAATGAGTAATACATTTCAAATTGAATAGGCAAGTACTGTTGTAACTTGACGAATTCACGAGTTTCGCTCTTTGTGAGTCGTGCGCTTGAGTCTCTAATTTGTTAAAATCCATCTTACAGGAGATTTTTGCATGTTTATGGTTGAAATAAGCTTCTGAATTTTCACGAATCACGATGCAGAAGCTTTTAAACTTTGACTGCGTGTTGTGAATTCCATAGCTAATACCGAATTTGCAAAATTGAAATGAGTCATAAAGAAATGAAGGATATCATCCCAAATAAATATTTTTCATAAGGCGATGTATGTCTTAGGTCGTATTTTAAAGTCCTAGTGACAATTTTCTCTTGTGTCTGAAGCAGTTCCAGGGAAGTTCACTGCAGAGTTTATAATTTTGAAACTCTTAAGTGCTGAGGGCAACTCCTGAGAGCCCTACATTCCAAACCTCTACACCACGCTACGTGAGGACTTTGTACCTCGTCAGATTTAACATGCATCAGCCCCTTTATGCTACGAATCTTCTTAACTTACAACACGAAGTTCGCCACCGCTATCGTGACAACATTTTGTCTGATCTACAAAGATATATTGTCTGGATTTAAACGCATCCAAAACTATTATTAAAAGGTTTCTCTCGTAATATTTCTGTGTTTTTGCTGTCTTTTAGTCGATAAATATTCTCAAAACTCTTTCTTTCTTTTTCATTCAATTTTTCTCTTAATGCTGATACACAGATTCAATCGTTCACATTGGTTTCAATCTTTTTTCAATTACAGACGAAAACATTTCACCTGCTATTGATATCGCCGCCGACCTCCATTAGAATTAAAACCTGAACACTCGATACATCATCACTCGTGTTTTGTAAACTCAAAGGCGTATCAGAATATATGTATCCCTGACAAATTACTCGCGAAGAAAAATTCTCATCCTATACATCCCATATCATTAAGGATATTTGGCGACCTTTTTCACTAAAAGCATTGATCATAACTCGAACCACCTGCCTTCACAACTCTTGGCGGCTTTTTTTTGTGCTCCCTAATCTTTTATCCTTGTCAGAGATGATATATAGACCTCATACTGAGGTAACGTGCATGCCTGTAAGCGATATGAGCTTGCGTTTATCGTAGTTGGGGCTTCTTCCCCGAGATAGTTAGTTTCTTTAGTTGGACTGAGGAATCGATTCTTCCCTGTTGGTCAGATAGTAATTTCTTAGAGAAGCTATTTGACACGTTTTCGCGGTGTTCTTAGTAAGGGAACGTGTTTTAATTTGTCAATTTTTTAGGTGAGGAAGTCAATGCATAATATCTTAAAGGGGTACAGACTTTTAAATACATCTTATTTTATTCTTTTTAACACCTTTTTTTATAAGCTTCACCTGTATGAAACGGAATCTTTGAACTCAATTTTTACCCACTTTAAAAGGTCAGATTAATTCGAAATTTTGCCCGCTTGTCCAGGAACGATGACAATACAATAATAAAAAATTTGTTTCATTGTCCTGATCAGGATCATCAGGATTAACGATTTCCCATTTCCAAATTCCATCTTGCAACTGGCGACTAATTCTGGATTTGGCGACTAAAAGATTAATTTACAGCTTAGTTCGATTAACTATAAAATCGTGTATATTAGTTTTTTTTTAACTGTAATTTATTTCGTACTATTTGAAACATTGAAAACGCTTACATAGGGAAAATACTTGCAAAAAACATGTATGTGTTTGAAATAAAACTACAAAATCTTAAGTTCTCAGATTTTAACTTTAAAGATAAATTAATGCGTTTAGATTCACTTATTCTGCATTTCTATTCTCGCAGCGCACTATATAACTTCTTCCTCATTTAACACAAATAAGGGAACCAGTATAACGCAATGTTCAAGTCTAAAGATTCATGTCCGACAATGTTCCTGTGGCCGCAGTAGCCAAGTGGTCTAGGCATCGGATCGTGGCTAACATGTCATGAGTTCGATCCCAGTACCACTGAAGACCCGCCGTGCAGGGGAGCGATGCACGTTAAATCTGTCGAGAGCTCAAACGTCCTCCCTTTGGTGTGGTGTGGTAGTTAGGAGAGGGGGCCCAGCTGAGGTGTCGTCTGCGTCACTTGACCATGGTTCAAAATTACGCGGACCGTCCCCAAAAGCCCTCGTGTTGCTGAACAGTGAGACGTTAATATTCACTCATTCACCGACAATGTTCCTGACGAGTTGTGCGTTTCAGTTCTGGTGCCAATAAAAACTGTGACCGTGGTAGCCTGGTGGTCAAGGTAACGGACTCGTGGCTGGCGTGTCATGAATACGAGCCCAATACCACTGAAGACCCTCCGAGTAGGGAAGCGATGCCCGTTAAATCTGTCGAGAGCTCAAACGTGTGGTGTGGTAGTTAGGAGAAGGGGCGTCAATAGCGTAACGGACAATATCAGGCCCACCCCCTGCAAAGTTAGGTTTTGGACCCCTAAACAAAACTCAGTCTTTACAAAATATGATTACCACTATTTTTAGTGTAAAATATTCTTAAATAATATTCCAGGTGTAAATTAGTTTACCTGAATTAGTCTCTATTTTGTAACCAATCTTAGCCAATTTTTCTCACCAAATCCGATGAATACTAAGTTCAAGGTAAAAAAAAATACGTATTATGATACTTTAATGACATTCTGTTTATAATTCAATTTCAAAGAATAATTGAAATTTATAATCATTGGTTAAATTACAAAAACAAAGCATTTGCATGCGGATAATCCAGCCGAATATAATTTGCTTTTCCGAACCTCCCGAATAATAGATTTCCCAACAAAAAAATAAACAGCAAAGGCATAAACGCGGAAAGTAACAAATTCACACTCTCGTGAAACCATTACGTACTGTCTAATGAACCGCACTGGAGTTAACGCCCTGCAAAGAGTTAATGCACCATTTGTTGCCCGTTATAATTCACTCATTACCAATCATAAAACGAAAATCAAACTTCCATCCAGACTAATTTTTTTTATCAATTACGTAAGCCAAACGAAACGTGAATTAATAATTCGAATTGTCGATAACACAACTACCTACAATCCAAGAAATCATTTGGGTGTGACCGTTTTTCAGAAGAGGATGTAATTTAATGTTTATTTAACTCGAGTGTGGGAAAGGCACTCTGATAGAATGTAACGCAAATAAAATTTCGTTTTAATAGCGTTATTTAATACCGGTAAACGTTGCCACCTGATCTTTTGCTATTGTGTGTTCTTCAATGTTACCTGAGCCGTGAACTTAGGATCTGATCGTGATCTATTTGTTTTATGTGGTGGAGTTTTTTACTTCCCCCAAACGATCTTGTTTCTGCCCGATTGATTTGTAGGGGATGCTTTAATATTTCTTGACGAATGACCTTGAATGGATTCCGTTAAACTTGGTCTGGAGAGGGTGTGCCGATTGGGCAAAATATTGGATTGCACTTTTTTCTTTTATTCCAAAAAAGCTGCTAAAGGATTGCTCCTGTGGACAATCACGCGGAAAAATTCTGGAGATTCATATATCTTTTTATACGAAATGAAAACTAAAAATGTGTTGTTGCGTTTTTCAGCAACTATTGCATTACTGTATTAAAAATTCGATTGAATGTTTTTGAGGGGAAAGCTACTTTTGTTAGTGTTTTAACACAGTGGCATAACGGAGAATATTAGCCCCCCCCCCTGCAAAGTCAGGTTTTCGGCCCCAATCTAGATTTTACAAAGAAATTGTAAAACCATAAAATAGCATAGGCTTTGTTTCCTCTAGAATCCTTGGCTCCTCCGCGATTTGCAGGTTGCGGAGGTGCACGTTACGCCCCTGTGTTGATCGATCAGTGGCGTAGCGGAGAATATTAGGTCCCCCTGCCTGTTTTGGGCCCCAGGCCGGATCCTTACAAAGGATTGCGAACTTCGCGTCAGTCAGGCTTTAGGCCCCCTAGAATCCTGCGCCCCCCCCAGTGATGCGGGGATCGAGGGGATATGCATTACGCTATTGAGTGTTTTGTTCATACTTTATATGTTCGTGAACTTTTTATAATCGGGTAAAGCGAAATGCTAAATGATTTTGTCTGTGAAAAACGTATTGTATATTATACTCACTGTTTTCTTTAGCTAGAATATTTTGTTTAATTGTTCAATTTAATTATTTTGAATTTTTATTTGTTAATTTGAACTTTCACCATTCCTTACATTATAATGGTGTTTCAATAGAAACATAGCAAAATGTTGGTGATAGAGCCATGTTGGTATCATTTTTGGCGACCACGTTGGCAACTTGGCGATTTATTGAACGGTGCAAAAGTAGCTTTGTTGTAACTCCACCTGGTGGGGAGCTGCAACAAAGAGGATAGCACAAAAACCTTTTCCACAAAAAAATGCATATGCGTACCAATTTTGATAGTGATCGGTTGAACGGGGTTGGAATGAGGAAGAGGAGGTTTAGAGTTCATATATACAAACATCCATTATTATATATATATAGATATCAGGAATAAATTCAAAATGCTTCCAATAATTTTCTTCTAAATGCCGAGTATCTTTTTCTTCAAGATTTCTGACATTTTGACTGCAAACGACATTTTGTTATGTTATTAATTTACAAAAAGCTTTTAAAAAGTTCATTAATCCTTCGGTTCGTGTTGTAATTTTGTCACTGTACCTCTTCAAAGTTGAAAATATTGGTTACAATTTTCAGAAATAAATATACTTCCCATTACAAATCTCTCCATTTACTCAAAATACATTTTTGAAATCAGAGTTTAAAACACTTACGAAAGCATATTGCAAAATATTTCCTTCTAGTTGTGTTAAGCTTTTAAAAGGATTTTAGTATTAGCAAATACTTCAAATAAATACCGCGAATATTCAATTAGGTTTCCACATTTCTCATTTTAAAGAAATGAAATTTAGCTTAAAGGAGATTTTAGGTCTTAGAGGATTTTAGCTCTTAGAGGATTTGAAAGCTAATAAAAATTGTTTAGTTTAAAACGTGCTCCAGCAGTTCTCTCGAATATGTCAAAACTCCTCTTCAGGCCAATTATTTAGGAATCATGCCAGCGGATCTGCAGATAGGCCATGCAAATCATATGCCTCAAAAGCAAAAAATAAGACCCGTCTGTGAAAATTATACACTAGATGGCAGTACATTCCACTCTACAACTGTTGCTTGATTATTCTCCCATCGTAAATTACCAGAAAAACTGTAAATTAAGTCTCTTCTCTCATAATTTCTGGTAGAGATTTAAATGAAATATTCTTCAAAGTTAATATCGTATTCTGGTTAAACCGATTGCAACTACACTTACGAAATAAATTAAGAGAATTTGCATATTTTATCGAATTGCATGAAAAGAAATGAACTGAATGAAAAACCACTGCTTCTAGATAAAAATGCAAATTTTGTACGGCAAATACGTAAGCGTAGACGTGTGTGCCAGCAGAAAAGCAGGCTTTATGAGCGCGGGTAAAGTTAAGACATATTTCGTTCTCCAGCACACCTCGGCGAATTTCTTGGTGTTATTTTGAAGCAATCGGTTCAATTCAAATTGTAACGGTAAAAATGAGTTACCAGCAAGGTTTAGATAATGAAATGGGGTGGTAAATTGTGGAAAGGCTAGAAGCAGGCCAATGTCAAGTCCAGATTTGTAAAGAGTTTAACTTAACGCCCAGCCTCGTGTGTAACTTATAGAAACTGTTCCAGGATATTGAATCCATCGATAGAAAGCCTGGGAAAGTTCGTCCAAGAGCCACGATGGCCAGAGAAGATCACCATTTGTCTATTATAGCGAGGCGTAACAGAGAGGCTACAGCTTCTCAGCTCTCTCGTTACTTGTATGCAGCCACAGGAACCCCTGTATCAGGGGTGACTGTTTCAAAAAGACTTCATGAGATAGGCTTGTTTGCCGGAAGACCTGCTGTTTGCGTCCCGCTCACGTCTACGAATAGAAGAGTACATGGTTCACCGCATAGAGATTGGAGTATTGATCATTGGGTGACCTTTCTGTTCACTGATGAGTCCCGTTTCAGTCTAAACACCGATTCTCGCCGTACGTTCATATGGAGAGAACCGCGAAATCGACAGTTATAGCGAAGGAGGTTTAATGGTCGGGGAAGGCATCATGTTGGATGGCCGTACATGTCTTTGAAAGAGGCTCTGTGACTGGGATGAGGTGTATGGATGAGGGTTTGGAGCCATATGTTCACCTTTTCAGGGATGCATGTGGATCCAAGTTCATTTTAATGGATGATAACGCGAGGCCACATAGAGCTCTTCTGGTCGACGAATTTCTAGAGAGTGATGATATTCGCCGTATGGATTGGTCAGGCAGGTCTCCAGTCCTCAACCCTATAGAGCATGTCTGGGACGTTCTGAGGAGGGCGATTGCAACTCGCACCCCCTCCCCCCTCAGAGAATCATCCTGGAAATGAAAACAGCGTTGCTGAATGAGTGAAACCAATTGCCACAAGAACTGATAAACTGCTTTATTTCTAGTATTACATCACGCTGTGAGGCCTGTATAGCTGTAAAAAGGGGCCATACCCCCTATTAAACCATTTCTTTTGTTTATTCTGCAACCGCTGTTTCATACCTTCCAACTCCAACGAGTGTTACGCACGATCACGCTTGTGTATTGCAATTGCTGAAAGGTTATTTATTCTGTATTGTATCAATGTAGGTACATACCAAATTTCATTAAAATCGTCCAGTAGTTCTACAGATAATCGATCAAATCTTCAAATTCTCATAATTTTTGACACCAGTGTAGATCAGGTTTTCGATATTATCGAATTTAAATGTACTTCAGTGATTATAGTTTATTATTATTAACACATCCGGACGACTCTTGATCTCCCCATGGTTTGAAGCGTTTTTTTTTTGTATTACCAGTGTAACGTACTCATGAAAAATTCTAGAACGCTAGGGGGCCCCAACTAGAGGTACTACCCCTGCGTGTGTGCCACACCAGGATATTCTGTGATTGTCTCTCGAAGAGAAAAGTCTGTGAACTCCGGCAGCAAGCTTTGTGTGAATGTTTTGTATCTGCCGAAGGCAGATGAGTTGGATACCATCCTGGGGCCCATTTATTTGTGCTTTCTCTAAAAGTCAGCCATCCGAGAGATTTATTATTTACCTAAAACGTTTTCTTAATTGATGTAAATATTTGCTTTCGTGAGTCGTCCTTTGTGTTTGTAAATAAACCTCTAAAGCATCACTGGAGCTTCATCATTGAAATTCCCACGACATCACTCCTGACAGTTTCGAAATTTTAAGCCACGATGAGATGACCAGATCGATACTTGATTGGATTTTTCATATCTTTTTTACCCCAATTTTTATTTTATTAATCATCTTTTTTTTTCTGTAGATTAATATGCTTTGTTTCATGTATGTCTTCCTACATACTTTTTGGTACATAAATACATTAAAAACTATTGGGGTGTAATGTAATTGTAATACATTAAACACCATTAGTTACTAAAATAAGAAACCGAATATACCTGGAATGTTTCAATTCCTCTATAGATAATTATTGTGGCATTTGGAAGGGTTTCGGTTACTTGACTGGGATTCAAAATTACGAGATCCGTCGCCAGTACCTCACTTGCAGCTTCGTGTGTGTCGTTATTAAAAAACAAGAATCATGTATGGGATTTCTGTAGAGGTTTTTCCTTGCATTTCCTTTATTATTAACACGCTTTTATAAGTTTCATTTGCATGTAACAAAATCTTGAAACTCGATTTTTACCCACTTTAAAAGAACAGATTAATTTGAAATTTTGAACACTTGTCAAGGACCGATGACAATTTCATAATTTTGTTCCGTTGTCCTTATCAGGACATCAGGAATAACGATATCCAGATTTAGCGACAATTCCATATACCACTTCCAGATTTGGCGACTTATTGCATGTACCATTTTCAGATTTGGCGACTAATCCCATGTACCATTTTCAGATTTGGCGACTAAAAGATTAAGGTGCAACCCCAAAAACGAATACACTTGTGGTTAACAGAAATAAAACAAACAAAACAGTGTTCTCTTCCTTTATGTGAGAAAGGGAAGGGTGGGAGTGTGATAACAATTTCTTACCATAATATAAATAATTGTCTAGTTTTTCTGAAAATGGAAATAAAAAAAAAGACTCGTGCATGTTAAAAAAAACAATTTATGTTCTAACTGCTAAATATTTTTATTTTTATAAAGCAATACGTTTAGAAGTGATGATACGAATTAACATTATAGCAATACTTTTTTAAAAGGTG
Source organism: Trichonephila clavata (assembly GCA_019973975.1). NCBI lineage: Eukaryota > Metazoa > Arthropoda > Arachnida > Araneae > Nephilidae > Trichonephila > Trichonephila clavata. The sequence goes on along the minus strand of BMAO01003357.1, from coordinate 21,501 downwards.
ATGTTATGATTGACACTTAATATTTTATTTATGTATAAGGATACAATTAAACCTTTTATCGGCTAAATAAAAATGATCAAGTGAAAGTTTCTTTATGCACACAGATAAATAACATGGAATGTGACAATAATATCTTCCTTTTCTTGACTAATTAAATTACTTGTGGTTTTTTTTTTAACTATTTTCCCAAGCGCTCCTTAGAGATTAATTTGCATAGTAGTAAAAAGAAAATAAATGTCTTTGAGCCTGTAACCGTATCTATTCCACGTCTTTATTCTCACCGTCCAAAATTCGATTTATCCTCTCCATATCGATTAATCGAAGTACCGCTGTCGAAGGCAAACACAATGCTTCTCTTTACTTCTCTTCGCCAAACGATTATTTGCCCATGTCTTTACATAAACATATCATTTGTCACATTACAGAGTCTGGATTCGTTCTCTCTCTCTCTCTTGGACATTCCCTTTCCCCTCCCCCGCATCGGCTATTCCGATTGGTTGGGCCATGGATGGAAAGGCACTTAAATCCCATTCACAGAGTGGATTTCCATTCTGTGGAGCTTCAATTAGCCCTCTCTTTGGATTTATAGGTGACGGTAAAGACTACGGTTTTCCCTTGCTCGAATTTATCGTCTGTTGACTTAGCAGTTTAATCGTCCTCGAATCAGTCATTTTTACAAGCTCGTTATGGTTTTATGGGGCGTAGTTAAGAGGTGTCTTGATTAGTGAGAGAGGTGTGGATACTTTTTTTTATGGGAAGCATGTTTCATTTTGGGTATTAGTTTTTTTTCTTCTGTCATCTCACTAATGAAATTTTACTTCGTCTGTGTGATTAAAATGTTGAGGAAGATATAGAGGACAAAGGAAAGATTAGTTAAATATTCGGCATGTGTTTCGGTATAGTTAAGTGCATAAATCAGTGATTCTCAACCACTTGCCGCAGAACTTATGTGTGCCGCCAATTTTTTAAAAAATTATTCTCTGAGAAAAAATTTTAAAAAAAAAACGAACCGAATCATTTGACTGCTTTATAGTAATAACTGAACTGAACTCAGTGGCGCAACAGTCCATGAGGGCCAGGCCTGCTGTGCCTGTCTGGGCCTTCATGACCTTAAGCTCTAGGGTGCATGGGCAGATGTTTCGGTCAAATATTCAGTCTGACGTGAAACCCCCAGTGTTCGGTTCCCAAGCAAGCTTGGTACTCATTTTATCGACCCACTGAAGGGATAAAAGGCTGAGTCGACCTTCCCCACCTATCGTAATTTATTGGTAGAGTAGTTGAGAGTTGTGATTACCTGAGTTAATCAAAACGAAAAATGCCATTTTGTTTGTTTATGGATTGTTTATTTTATCGTTTGAAACGGAACCTCGTCATTTATATTGTTTGAACTGGACTATATTGCATGTTTATTCAAAACCATTACGGGGCTAGGGCAGCCGAGTGGTCAGGGTCAAGAATTCCTGACCAAAGTTGTCGAGTTGCAGATTCGAAACTACTGAAGGATGTGTAAATAGGCTGTTGCACGTAAACTCTTTTGGAGCTCCAAATTCTCCCTTTGGGGTGGTATAGAGGTTATGACAGGGGAGTGCCAGCTCGGGTGTCTTCCTCATCATTTAACCGTGGCTCAGAATTACGAGGTTCGTTGCCAGTAGCTTTCGCTTGCTTCAGAGTGCGAAGTAAATAAAAAATCAAATTAAATGAAAACCATCGCTGGTGTTAGATGCGTTACTTTTGGATATGAAATGCCACTTCCAAGATCCTTCTTAACTCTGATCCTTATTTGGTGCCGTGATAGCTTAATAATCATGGTCACAAGCAGGGACGTCTTAAGACTTCTTTAGGCCCTGGGTTCTTACTCAAAAGTAGGCCCTAGACATCTTACACAATTCTAGGCCCTGGGTTCTTACTCAGAAGTAGGCCCTAGACTTCTTACACAATTCTAGGCCCTGGACACTCTACACAATTGTAGGCCCTGTACCCCTACACAAATGTAGACTCTGCGTGCCTACACAAATACAGAACTCATCTATGACCCTTAAAAGTAGACTGTAGTAGCTTAGGTTGTCAAATACTCGTACAAACAATAATCCAAAACAAATAAATGTCCATTACATACTGTTTCACAACCAGTTTGATCGACTGCCGCCTCTTGACTGATGAGTAATGATGGTGTATGGTGGTAGGCCTAGGTTTGTATGTGGAATACGGTCATCACATGTAGACAGTTGACCTATTGTCCAAAATTTCCAGTTTTTCGGAAGATATAACCTGAAATAACGTTTGACCGTTGAAATTATTCGAATTATGGTTTCACGAACACTAAGTTGAGAACTAGGCGAGAGGCCCCATTGTGGCCGAGGCCCGTGCCCAGTTGACACATGCTTTAAGACGTCCCTGGTCACGAACTCGTGGCACACGTGTCATGATTTCCAGCCCTACTGCCCTTAAAGACCCGGGTCTAGAGGGGCTGATGCACGTTAAATCTGCAGTGGCTTAAAGTCTTCCCATTGATGTGGCATGGTAGTTTGAAGAGAGGTTTTAATGCTCAAATGTTGACCCAGTCTCTTGACCATGTTTCAGAATTACGAAGTCCGTCGCCTATAGCTCTCGTGTTTCTTTACAGTGCGACTCAAAGAAACACTGACTTACTAGCATTTTCACCGGTTGAGTTCTTTTCGAGTGACTATTTCTTGTACTTTTAATGGTTAAATGTAGCAACCCTTACACTCTGTGTACCATCAGAGACGTCTTAAGACCTCTTGAGGCCCTGAGCCCCCACGCAAAATTAGATACTGGGCCACTGGTGTATCTAGTTCTAAGAGGGCCCTGTATCACCTGCCCTGTTTCTTGGGTCTTTTGTTAGGGGTCCCTTAATATTTAATGATTTTTTTTTTTTGCTTTCACATGTTGTGGCCCTGTATCATTGATACGATGGTTGCTACGCCCCTGCACTGGACCCCTACGCAAATGTGGACCCCACATATAACCCTTAAATTGCAGTACATATTATACGTTGTAAAATACTCGTACAAACAATAGCCCGAAACAAATAAATGTACATGACTTACAATGGCACTAACAAGCTCAACTGTCAGCCACCTTTTGACTGTAGGAGTAATGATGGTGTATAGTGGTAGGCCTAGGCCTGTACAAAAACGATGGTCCTCACATGTAGCCAGTTGACATATTGTCCGGAATTCCAAGTTTATCGAAGAATACAACCGGAAAAAATATTTGACCGTTGAAATTATTCGAATCATTATCTGATTACGGCTGAATCGAGAATGAGACGAGGCCCCCATTTTGATCGAGGCCCTGGTCCCGGGCCCAGTTGGCCCATGCCTTAAGACGTCCCTGTGTACCATAACCTATTACGCTTGACATAACTCTCTTACGAATTTAAAATTCTAACCTTTCAATGGATAACCACATTGGTGAAATATCTGACAGCTTTCATAAACCTAGCTGCGCATATTACGCAATATAAACGACTAGCCATCATTAAAAAGTAATCTTCCTTTATAACTATTTTCAATTTTCAGGCTGCCTCTTATAACGATACATTTTTCAGTTCTCGCCAAAAAAAATCTCGATGTTTAATAACTTGAATAGAGAACAACTAGCAAGGTAGCTGCTGTGTTTTCATTAGACCTCCCATCACAGAGATATTGTGCTCTAAATACGGATATCAAAAATCAATCATAGCGGCGGATATGAGGAAGCCGGATAACAGCGGATATTCTGGCGCATTTTAATATCCCTAAGCGGTTCGACGTCTCTATTTTTACCTCTATGTGGTTTAATGGCAGAATGGCGATTTTGGAACGTCGCCACTAATTTTCGAATGCTAATGATACGCCGGATTGTTTTTGGCGTCCATGGTGACAAAAATTAAAGCATATTTAATATTGCTTTGGCGTGAATGCGGTTGCGCACCTGAATAGCGATAAATCGAGTGAAAAAGTGTGATGTATTTTTATTTGAACTTTTTTCTGCGCATCGATATGTTTATATTTACTTGAGTAAAGAAAAAAAATTATTTCTTGTTTTCTTAGTTTGTTGACTTTGAATTGATTTATGATCGGGTAATGGGAGGTAAAATTTAATAATTATGAACAAAATATCGTTATTGGGTTAGATGGATTTCACTGAGATTTGTAATAGTGTGTTAAATGTTTTAATAATCTTAAAATATTTTTTTACAGTCTCATTTCGTGAAAATGTTGTATATTGTATCGAAGAGGTGAACCTTACTTTTTAATTTGTGTATTTCGATCGTAATTAGTGGCATTTTGCCACATGTTAATAGTTTGTTAATTACTTTTGTTCAGAATATAATGAAATAATTGCAGCCAATTATGGTAAAAAAATCAGCCATTAGGAATTATTTTTGTATAGAACTGTCGGCAATTTTGTAATATTTTTATGAAAAAGGAATTTCTGGCTCTTTTTTTTCTCAAAGGCGAAAAATATTTATGAACTTTCTAGGTAACATCTAATATATAATTTGTAATATCAAGGAATAATTAGTGGCCTGTGTTAATTAATGTAATTGTGTTATTGTTCTGATTATTCATAATTGTGATATTTTCTATTGATTACTTCTATTCCAACAACTTTAAATGAAATTTTGCTGGTATTTCATTATTATTATGCTATAAAAGCAAATAAATTGACGATTTGTCTAATACTATCATTAGGAGAATTTGTTGAAAATATACAAATTCAAAATAAAATTATATATCACAACGTTTTTGTGTTGAAAAGTCGTACATTTTTTTAAGCGACTGAAAAGTACAAAATTTAAATTTGCAGTCTACAGCAGTATCACTGTTAAATAGTGACTGACATTAAATTTAAATTCAATGCAAATTATGCTGATTCAGTTTGCAATCCTATGCCGATAAGCTATCTTCAAATACAAATTTGTAAATTTGTTTTTTTCGTCATTTTTGAGATCTAATATTTTTTTAGTGACAATAACATATTTTGCTAATTATTGCGATTTTAAAAAGTTAACCCAACAAACGCTTTGCCTGTTGTAATTGTTAACTTTATTTTGCTATACACTTAGGTAGGCTTAATTATTTTATTGGAAATCGCCGACTGCCTAAATTTCCAAGACTACAGGAAATGTGCTCTGTATTACTTTTCGAACAAAATGAGAGTGAATGAGTGAGTGAGTGAATGAATGAATGAGTGAGTGAGTGAGAGTGAGAGAGAGGGACTGATTCCAAGGAACTACCATGCGAAAGGGCTGATGCATCTTAGGACTATCGAGGCTCAAAGTCTTCCCATTAGCATGGTGTAGTAGTTTGAAGGGGTGCCAACTCGCGTGTTGTCCTTGTCACTTGCCCGTGATTCCAAATTACGAGGTCCACTGCCAATAGCTCTCGAGTTGTTTGAAGTGTGACTTTAATGTACCACTCTCACTTGCAGTAAGTAATAGTCACAGGAAATGTTCGAAGTTGCGGATGCGTAGGCCTAACCACAGCCGACACCGATAGACCAAGGACTGCCGGGCTCGTTTAAGCGTATCCGGTGTGCTGTTGATGTCAGTTGAACGAAGACAATCCGTCTCGTGAGATTCTGCATTGTAGCCACTAGCGTCTCATACACTAGCGATACCAGTTAACCCTTGAAGAAATACAAGGAATTGAGGTGCGGGGAGTAGGGAGGACCGGCACCATGTCCGCCAAGTCCAATCTACCTCCCGAGATATGTAGCAGGGAGGTGGTTACGAACCGCAATCGAAAAATGCTCTGGTGCACCGTCATACATGAACCACACGTTCTAGTGTGCGGTGGCCAGTACTCCCTGAAACAACTCCGAGACAAGTTAAAAATTTGCATACATGCAGGTTTCTTCAACCCTACCACGGTGCTCCAAATCCTCTCTTTTGGAGCATCGTCCTCCCAACGGGCTACTATTATGGTGATTTTCTCCAACTAAACACATTTTGCGAGCCCCCTGTTGTATGATAATTTGTCGTTCCCATGCTGCCCACCATCACCTCTAGATGTCAATTGAATTCGGCAACACCCTGTATATGAGCAACGTAAAATATCATTGTTCGAAATGTTTCATTGAAAAAAGTTCTATATAGTTTGTAATGCATTTCTAAAACTTCAATGCAATTTTATCTTTTTGAATCAAAAGGCCCCAAAGGAATTTTCTTAACTAAAAACATAATAGCAGTTTTAACATCAGTTTCCTTTCCAACACAAAACATACTTTGCTAAGTGTTTATAGTAATCACCTTTTCAAAACATAGAAGACAAGATTTACAGGGTGAAAAGAAATCTTCATCTAAACAGATCTCCATCACATTTCATTTATAAGAATTAATTTGAAAGCTACACTAAAAAGAACAAAGATGGTTCCATTAGAGGCAATTTCGAATGCTCTGATTTAGGAAGTCCTCGATTGGAATTGATGGGTGTGCATGAACGAATCAAACATCGGCGTCTAATCAAGGGAGATTATCCTTTTGTGAAGCCTTGTTGCAGGACCATTAAGACTGAAGAATGTTTTGTTTGTATTTTGCAAATGAGAGAGAAGTGAATGTACATTAGAACTTTGGTATCTAAGCTGTATGCTTTTGTTCGTAAAGTTTGAAGGAATTACGTTAATGAAGATGCCAATATATTTCAGTCGGAAGTTGTTGAACACGCCGTCTGTCATGTAGATATAGAAGAAAGTTTCGCAGGAAAAGTTTGTCTTTAATTATTCCTTATAGACGATAAGATTGAGTAAGGAAAGGAATTAAAACATATTTTATGTTTTATTTATTATGGAGAGTTGAGATTTTATACATATATTTAATTGGGCACTAAAGAAAAATTTAGCTTTTTTTTAAAAAAAAAGACAAGTTGGGCTAATATTCCGCACAGATGACAACATCACAGCAAGGAGTTACCAGACTCGTTATTTTCGAGTATGCTCTTCCTACGTCAATCTACGAATCCACGATAGGTTTTTGGGGTACATGGGTTTCTAGGAATCCTCAAACCCGTATCTGGCTAGAAAGTTCAGTTTGATGACATGACGAAGTTTAATTTCCATGCTGATGAGTAGGTTCATTGCTATTGGACGAGTGGCGACGGACCGGTAGGCGGGGCTTAGAGGTGAAGATCTTGGTTTCTGGGTTTATTTATATGACAGGAATCTGGTGGAAGAGAGAGAGAGAGCGTCTTCCTATTGGATGTAGAGAAGTGAGGATAGGCTCAGAATGGCTGCCCAAGGGGGTGTGAGAGTGTGTAGTGGTGTTGTTACTACGTCAGCACTCTCCCTACCTTTAAAAAGTCTTATTCACCCTCAAATACCTAGGTCGTAGTAAAGAGTTCGCTCTATTTTTATTTATCATTTACTTAGTTTTTAATTAAACTTTCCAGAACTCTGATATATATATTTATATATAATATTAAACTACAAACAAAAACTTATTTGAAAAATTTCCTTCATCAGTACATTTTTGGCTGAAGCGTATTGTTCGATATGAATTCAGTGAATAAATATATAAGAATTAAATATTTTAGGTATAATTTTAATGGCAATAACTTTATTTCAAAATATAGTTCTTGGTGCTCAATTCCCAGTTTTTATATAAAAAAAAAACTGTGGCTAAAACTGTAATTACTAAAAAAAATTTCAAATGCAAATGCTTTATACCAAACTGCATCAAAAAGCTTTCAACAGACTTAAAATTTTGCATTTTTTTTTCTTATTCTGTGCAATTTTCTTTTAGATTTCCTACGGCAAAATATCGAACAAGACACTGTTGTATTGTTCCCCTACAATTCGGATTGTATGCTGAAACTTCTTCTACGGTAATAGCAATAACGGTGAGTGTTGTATTGTATTTTTGTTTATTTGTTTATTCAAAAATAAGAAAACATTTTCAAATATCTCTTGAAATAACTGAGCTTTCTCTTTCACAAGACTCGCCTATTCAGAAATCAATACATTTCTTGATGCATACAATTTCTTTGTACCATATACATACTACTAAAATTATATTCGAATAATTAAGATATTATTTTCTTTTGAATTCATACGTATGTAAACCTGAAATAGACCAATATATGCATGAAAAATATTTAAATACATATAGATAAAACACATATTCTTAAGATCAATAAAAGTATGAAAATAATTAATAAAATATCAGAATACAAAATCCCTATTCAAAACTTCAATGACGAACACAACAATAAAATAAAGTTTTAAATCTCTTTTAAAAAATTTAGAAAATAACCAAGTGCAACCTCGTACTTAGGACTGAAAAGTGGGTTTCAAGTAGTTGGCTGGTTATAAAAAAACCTTTATTTTCAAATTTGTTCTTCGCACATTTAAACAAAAAGGAATTGCGAGTATAATCACTTTTCAAGCAACTCTTTAAAGCAAAATTTAATCTAGAAATGAATTAAGGGGTAGCTGTGTCATTTAATTTAGTCGATATAAAACGATGTATTTATATTATAATAATATGATACATATTATTGGAAGGTAATAAATTCTTTCCATCATCATTTTGTCTTCTACAGATTGCCTTTCTTTATATTTTGAGCATTTTAACTATCAATGTAATTTAATCCCACACAAAAAGTATTGTATTTATTAAAAGAAAGAACTCTATATTTACCTTGTAGACTGTTTTTAATTGTTTTCCATGGTCTTTTTATCGTTCTTTAATAATAAATTATAACGGTATTTTTCAAAATAGCTGTTTGGGAATTCAAATTCAAACTAATTTAAAATCGCTTAGAATCTCACATTTCCCCGTCCAAAACTTCCACAATACGCGACCTCTTCATCACCTTTAAAGCGATAGGAGGACTTCTAAGACGCAATAGAGATAGATCCACACTTTCAACTTGTTGGAATCTGTCTAATAAAAAGCCCCTTTGCTCCAGCCCGTAGGTGAACCCTCCCCCCCCCCTGTCTGCATTGGCCATCCAATATCTGCCTTAAAGAGATCCCATTTATTTTGATGGCCAGTTAAAGGGATCACGACCGACAACTAAACGGGGATCTATAAATAAGCGCCTTCTACTTTTAAGAACCGGGACATCCGGCTATTGCTCCCTAGAGGTCCTGGTCCAGCCGTTATTAGGTACTAAGGCCTCGTATCGAACTCGAAATTTATAGCCCTGACGTCCATGGCTTCCGTAACAACACGTTAGGATTATTAGGGATTAGGGTTAGCGGTGTTTACGCCCAGGATGAGCAAGTTAGGATGGAATTACGCCTTCGCAGATTCCATGTTGTTGTTTTTTTTGGTCAGTGGAAGAGTTGCATTTAATTGAATCGGTGTGTGGTATACGGGTGTAGTGAGATATGGGAAGATGTGAGACGGGGGGTATTGGTTTTAACAAAGTATTCTCTTTCGAGACATAGTTAGAAAGATGAAAATTATTCTGTGTGGGGTTAAATGTTTGTTGAGATGTAAGATTGTTATTGCTATTTGATTTGTTGGCTCTTTTAGTGTTGTATAGATTGTTCAAGTAAGAAAGCTATTACTATATCGATTATTTTACTGTCTTTGTGCATCAAAATTGCTGAAATTTGTTACATTGTAAGAAATAGATGTAACATATGTTTTATGTGCTTTTTGCGTACCATGAACACTTCTGACTGTTTCTTTCCATACTACACAAATGTGGCAGTGGTAGCCTAGTGTTTATAACGGCTACAAAAGCTCGTGGTCAGCGTGTCATGAATTTGAGTCCTAGTGCTCAATGAAGACCTGTCGTGTAGAGGGTCTGATGCATGTTTAATCAGTCGTGGTTCATAGTCCTCCCATTTGCGTGGAGCAGTAGCTTGGAGAAGGGAGTGGTACCAGCTCGGGTGTCATCCTGTTCACATGACCGAGGATGAAATTTACGAGATCAGTCGCCAATAGCCATCTTTCAGCTTAATAGGGCGATGCTATCATAACCTTCCCTCTCTCATCACTTGGGTCGCGGTAGCCTAGTGGTCAAGGTATTGGATTGTGGCTAACATGCCATGAGTTCGAGCCCAGTACCACTTAAGACCTGTCGTGTAGGGGCACGATGCACGTTAAATCTGTCGAGAGCTGAAACGTCCTCCCGTTGGTGTAATGTGGTAGTTAGGAGAGGAGGTTCCAACTCAGGTGTCGTCCTCGTCACTTGACCATGATTCAAAATTACGAGGTCCGTCTCCAAAAGCCCTCGTGTAGCTGAATAGTGTGACGTTAATATTCCCTCACTCTCATCACTTGACTGAAAGTTTGAATGGTGACTTAAAAATAAGGTTTACTGTTATGTCAAGTCCTGTGAAACATTTCACGTTACATGTTTGAATGAGTATTAAAATATTCTTAATTCTATCAATAATAAATCTTATGTTTTTCTTATTAATTTTAGGTATATGTTTGTCTATAGTGATTTTTATTTATATTACTACGTCACATTAAGAGTAGGATTCTTAAATTTATATAACGCGAGACATTTAATGTAGAAGTACTTTTTTGAAAACATGAATCTTAATAATTATGTTTATTTTATGTTTTATATTTATATATATTTTATAAATAAATTTTATTGATATATGCGATGAATTATATAAAATATTAATTAAATAATACTTACGAATAAGCTCTCACGTATTTTTAAATAATTGTAAAATTTTTGGTTTCCCTTTTTTAAATATATATGTATTATATATATTTAAAACATTATGATTTATTTAGTATTTATAGCATTACAAGGGCAATTCGTGCAATTTGCTTTAAAATGTTTTAAAATTTGAAATAAAATATTATAGTATAATATTCCATGGAATAATTAATAAAATTTTTATTTACTAACCAAAAATTTAAAGATTTTTTATTTTTCACTAGTATTATTTTAATTTACATAAATATTACTTTTGTCGCGCATAATTTGTAGCATTTTCTAACAGTACTGTTGAGTGGTCTAAAAAATATTTAACTATTCTAATAATTAGAGGCTAGATAAAGAAATAATTGGTAGATATCATGTATCATATTTATTGACTATAAAAATTTAAAATTTCATAAGATGGTAATTTATTTTAATTAGAGAATTTGTGTCTTTCAGTAAAATGTATTTGTCTCATAGTTTTAAAATTAAAAAAAGTGCTACGTCTATATAAATCAATTATATTTTTTGTAGTCTACACAAATATTTGAGTCGGAGAAACATTATCACGTTTGACAGTTTAGTATGTATTCTGCGTAACATGAAGAGTTATTTCTGTGTTTCTCCCCTACAAATTATTACCATTGTGTCGGGCATTGAACTTACTCTAAAACAGAAAAAAAAACGTATTAGTTCAAAAATTAGCCTTCGCTAATCGCTTTGAAATAAATGTAACGTGAAAACGACTTCTGTTGCGTAGATAATAGATATCGATGCGTACGTAGCAGTTGTTCGTATTTATCTGGGGATTTCAACCGACATTTTTTCCTACTCAGCGAATCTAATCCCTAGAAACAAAAGTGCTTCGCTAAAATTAGCAAAGCACGCTTGTCAGTAACGAAATTCTTCAATGCCACGTATATTGTCTTTGAAATGCATGAAAAGTGTTTCGGTTTTAGAATATAGGTTTAAAAATTAACTGCGCTTCTCTTATATATAGAAAGAGAGAGGCACTTCAGCGATTTTGGTGAGGGACCTCGAAATTTCTGACGCCAACCAAGAATTGATTGACCCATTGCTTATTAACGTTGCACTTTAAAATAACACGAGAGCTAATGATGATGAGCGTCATAATTTTTAACTACGGTCAACTAACGAGACATTACGAACCCACTTGTGAAAGTTCCATGCCATGCTAACGTGAGGACTTTGAATATCGATCCAAATTAGCGTGCATCAACTTACCTGCTCGATAGATCTTTCGTGGACTCAAATTCATGACTCGACCGAAATAATGTCGACCATAAGCTCGCAACCTTGACACTCGTCATAAATATTTATCTCGTCATACGGTCAAGGGCGTAGCTACCGCCGTATCAGCCTTATCAATGATACGGGGCTCCAGTGGCATAACGGAGATGAATAGAGTTCCCCACCCCTGAAAAGTCAGGTTTTGGGCCCCAAGCCGGATCTTACAAAGGGTATAACTTGACGTCAGTTAGGATTTGGGCCTCCTAGAACCCTGCCCTCCGCAATGTGGTGGTGTACGTTACGCCACTGAGGGGCACCTATATGCTTAAATAAAAAACGTAAAATCTTAAGGAGCCCCCAAAAGGGACTTCAAGAAATTTTGATATAGGGCCTACTCAGGAGTAGCTACACCAGTGATTAAAGTAAAGAATGTTAAAACAAGAAATGTTTGTTACATATAGTTTCAATGTCTTCTCAATAACGTGACGTAGTTGTGCAAGGTAGGGTGCTAGCTCAGGTGTCGACTATGCCATTTATGTGTGTTTGTAAATCACGATGCGTATTCACGGTATTATAAATATCTTTGAGTCGAGTATAAGAAAGTCTCTTGATGTTAGAGAAATGTTTACATCGAGAGACAATGGAGCTGATATGGTTAATTTTCCTTCTCGAACAAATTACGAGGTTCGTCATCAATGACCCTGACGTTGTTTTAGAATGCATCGCTTACAAAAAATTGAATAAAATACTTTCTCCAGCATCCCGCATAAGGAACTTGAGGCTTAATTCGATTATAAATGTTAAACATTAATTTTTCATGACAACCTTAGGTTATATTATGACTTGAATCGCTACTTAACTTAAACATCGTGATTCATGGAGCTGGTGATCATGAAATAACGTATTATTATTATTTATCCAACGCCCGTACTTGGAGTCTTGACCATTTGCCGCCCAGTACTGATTGACAACGTCGTTAGTCTGGTATTTATATCAAGCCCAGTGTATTGCAGCAGGTAGTCGTCATCCATCCTAGCATGGCCGCAGAGTAGGCAGGTCTCGTCAGCATCGAGGTCAAGCCAAGAGAAGTCTACTCTCAAAAAGTTACGTCCGGTAGTTAGGCTGAAAGCGGGCATGGCCTTGGCTCTCTTCATGTGCCTCGGAATAGGACCCACAGTTACTAGGATTTCCTATGACTTTCCAAGGCTCTTGGTGTTTTGGTTTGTGGCAGTACATTTGTCAATGTATGTAGTTATAATGCTCTTTGCTCTTCCGAGAGTCAAAAGGGGACTTCTGGTTGAGACGACTCAGCTCCCTATTTGGCTTTTTAGTCGTCTCTCTCTTTACCGGGGATCCCAACATGACTTGGTACCCACGGTAAAACTACAGTTCAGCCATATGAAATGAGCTCCACAACTTTAGTTCGGCACTGAATTGTGTTTAGACAATTAGTTGGTATATTACTGCTTATAAGACTGAAATTGCAAATTGGAAGGGAAGACAACTTTTGCAGGAGCTAAACCAGCAGCGAGAAATTGCGTTGTAGCTACACTGACAGCCGAGACCTTACCATTTTAATTGGTAGCATTTTTTTCCAAGGCCAGTGAATCTTTGAACATCTGGCAGAACCATCCCACACCAGCTCCGTTTGTTTCTGGTAAAGAACTAACGTAATCTGTAGTTTTGGAAAAGTATATATATATTGAAATTTTCTAGATTCTATCCATTATTAGAATCGGGGTTCAAAGTCGTCACTTTAGTATAAAAGTTAGAGGAGTGGGTGTCACACATACAGTTTCAGGGTGTGGCCGTGGTAGCTGAGTAGTTATGATCATAAACTCGTGGCCGAGTAACTTATTCGGTACCCGTTTACCACCTAGTGACCCACCTTATAGAAAGACTGATGCACGTTAAATCTTCCGAGGCTCAAAATCTTTCCGTTGGTGTGGTGTGGAGTTTCGTAGATTGAGGTGCCAAATCTACTGACGTTCGCATCGTTTGACCGTGGTTAAATATTACAAGGCAGGTCTCCAATAACCCATATATTGCTTTATAGAGCGACGTTCATAAACCTTCACTCACTGATCCCGAGTTTTTCCCCACAAGATATCATTGCTCAATTTTTTAATCCCAAATCAAATTAAAATTTCTTATATTTAAAGAAAAAATCAGGGAAATAGCTTTTTTTACAATGTAATAGTTCAGAATGGAGAAAAATAATATTAAAACTTCGAAAAATGTTTTAAAATTTGTTTATTTTTTTAGTACAAGCATTACGCAAAATAATAATCTACCCTACGGCTTTCACCGTCGGCGGCTACTGGAAACTTAATCTCCAACACACAAACATACTCTTTATGCAGTCGAAAGGCCTTAAAAAATATTCTTTCAAGTGTAGAAAGTGAAAACATGTCAACAAGTCTACCGAAAGTGGCTCTTGAAGTAAAAAAAATAACACTAGAACCACTGCAAAGGCGACGCGACTTCATGACATGTTAAATATGGAATGAGAATTAAAAGTAAAACTTAGCCATGTCGTCGCTCTGTCCGAAAACCACTAGAGCAGTGAATGAATGATTCACAGCAAGTTCAAGTGCTCGGCATTAAATAAATCTGTTATTCTTTTAAGAGTTGGGTGTCTCACAGATCTTATCTGTGAGTAAAGTTTTGGATGTGGCTACGGGTATGGTAGGAATCAGTTCTTAAAATGTCAGTGTGATTCTTTTTATTTATTATTATAATGGTATGATTCGAATTTCATTGTACTAAAAGCAGTGGTTTTCTGTGCAATTATTTTATTTCGTTTATTTTTATCGGGGTCGTAGGCGGATTTAGAGAGGGGTTTTTTTTACTGTAGGGTATGAGTCTTTATTTAACAGCTGCAATTTCTGATGATTGTAAAATGCACTAGGTTAAATGTATTCATTTATTGACTTCGTTAAGAAACATGGCCAATGGCCATACCATGATGACAACACAGGTTCACGTCCAATGACAGAGGTTAAGCGTCATCGACGTTGTCAGTACTTGGGAGGATGACCATCTGGGAACACCGCGTGCCATTAGCATTCTCGTTTAGTGGCTGAGTGGTTATGTGTTGCACTTCCACACCACAGGTCCAGGGTTCTATCCTCAGGCTGGGTAAGTTCGATTCAGCCTTTCTTCCCTTCAGTGGGTCGATAAATCAGTGCCAAGCTTCCTTGGGAACTAAACACTGAGGCTTTCGCTTTAGAGTGACAACCTTATCGGTACATCTGCTCATGCACCTCAGCGCCCAATGGTCACGTATACTGAGATGGGCACAGTAGGCCTTAGCCCTCATGGGCTGTTGCGCCACTGAGTTTAGTTTAGTTTAAGAAACATGGGGTATGTTTTGGAAAAAGATGGCGCTGTTTCAACATTTGTGTTTATGCAATTGTATCCCCAATACGGCGAGTGAGGGAGAGTTATATTAACGTCGTACTATACAGCTGCACGAGTGCTATTGTCTACGGACCTCGTAATTTTGAACCGTAGTCAGATGATGAAGATGGGACCTTAGCTGGCATCCCCTCTTAATTTCCACACCACATCAATATAGGACGTTTGAGCCTCGACATATTTAACGTGCTTCGGCTCCCTCTACACGTCGTGTCTTCAGCGGTACTAGGCTCGAACTCATGACACTCCAGCCATGAGTCCATTGGGCTTGACCATTAAACATTTTTGTGATTTTTTTAAAGATATATGCTAGCATTTGACCATAAACAAAGACCATATGCGTTATAAGCATCTTTCAAGTGAAGAAACACATCTGTGAGTTCACAGAGGCGGTACTTTTAGCACCGCCTATCTAGCTCTTATTGGTCAATCTTCATACGGTAAACAAATAAACATAGTGGATAAATAGTATAATTCAATAAAGCTTGACTTTTTAAGACAATCAATCGCACTGCAAATATCCTTCCTGTTGCCTAAATGTTTTTATTATCAACAGTCCCTGGTGAATGTTAAGATCAACTTCCCCACCATATTTTTCCATCATGCATAACACCTGCTGAAGAAACATAATGCCAGGAATCTGTAATTCATTTTTTCAGACGTACTTTATAAAAAAAATTACTGACTAGAATATCCTTACGTAGGGTTTACCTTGGGTCATCGATTTACACAGCAACATTTTTACCGCCCGGGTTAAGGAAATAGAAGG
Source organism: Trichonephila clavata (assembly GCA_019973975.1). Taxonomy (NCBI): domain Eukaryota; kingdom Metazoa; phylum Arthropoda; class Arachnida; order Araneae; family Nephilidae; genus Trichonephila; species Trichonephila clavata. The sequence continues at coordinate 5,436 of BMAO01003357.1, read as the reverse complement.
ATAAAAAGCGGGGGAGAGAAAAAAAATACCCGGATGATTGTGAAAGATTTTACTTTCGATTTCCTTTAAAACCCCCTCACCCCCTTCTCTTTCATTTCATTTTATTTATTTTTTTTCTCTAAAAACCCCCCCAAGGCCGAAGCAAAACAGTCACAATTGATTGCCATGGAATAAAAACCATCCTTAAGAAGCAGCGTAGAAAGAAGAGGGAAAAAAATGTATAATATTGGCAAAAAAGTAAGTAGGAGAATCGATATATGCTACGCTTTCTGCCGATAGGTAAATTGGTTTTGTATGCATTTTCTTTTCTTTCTCTGCCCCCCTTTCTATACAGGAGGGGGAAAAAGATTCGAAGAGGAAAAAGCGCGGGAAAAAAAGAAATTTGTGAGTAATACATTCTCGGAAACTGGTGGGTAAACGATCCCTATAATGCTATTTCCAGCTCTTTGATAACGCGTTCAAACATGCGAAGAGTTTTTAAAGATATGTATATTTGAAGATTTTTATCTTGGCTTAAAACATCAAATATTTTTCAATCACCGTTCGCGTCGTCGTTCCGAGCAAGTCTATCTCGAAGTCGCCGGGTCTTTATGCAATTTTTTATTCTATGTAGTTTCTCCTTATTTTTAAATAAACAAATCAACGAAATGAATGGAAAAAAGAGCGTCGTCGCGGTGTTTTTATTGTTGATTTTATATTCCACGCAAATGTACAAAAGGTGTCGGGGGGTGGGGGTTCGCTCTATCATTTTCACCAATCGTGATCTTATTTTGTGTTTAGCACACACACACCATTTAGGTTGAATTTATATTTTTCGCAAGGTGTGTGAATTTGGAGAGGGGTATGTTTTTAAGATAAGAAATGAAAGCGAGAAGAAAAAATGAAATATTTTTTGGGAGACACATGCTTTTGCAAGGTTTGTACATTTTCTCAAACTGATGTATTATTTGAAAACATATGAACTTGTTTTCGAATTTTCTACTAGACATCAGATGTTCCGTTATAAAAAAAAGTGAATAAATTTAACATGTGTTCTTGTTACTTAGCAAGTTGCGATGGGGGTTTCGTCGGGAAAAAATATATCCGTATAAATGAGATGGTTATATATGCGTACTAAAGAAATCTAATATTGTTCGCCATGTTTTTCATTTTATTAGTTGGAGGTTTCGATAATATGATGCTGTATTGTTATTCACAGCTCTCTATATATTTAATGTATTATAAATCTAATCTCCTTTACCTATATATTCAGTTACAGATAATACTAAATATTTTTTGTATAACACAATGTATATTTGTATTTTTCTGTCTCTATACATTTATATGCATTCCGTTCTCGAGTGATTTAATATTTAAATATATTTCAGCCTCTTTCTTATATACTTGTTCATTTTATGCTTTTATTTTTATGTGTCTATTATGTCTGGATATATATCTTCATACAAAAAATATTGCTTAAATTCTCTTGAAGTTAAAAAATTATTTATAGAAAAATATTATGTATGTAGATTTTTAGCCATTAATTACTGACGAGGAGAAATGATAAAAAATTTCGCATTCCATATACAATTATTTTTGGTTAAGAAATTTATCGAGTTAAGGAATAATTGTATCATTTATAATGCTCATTTTACATTTTATGTAATAAAATTGTTGTCACGGTTATTTACTATAAATGTTTAGTAAAATTTTATCTATACAAGCAAAAAGAACATTTTTAATGAATGAGATATTTTCTGAAAGTAAAACATAACAAATCTAAAGAGATATTGCTTCTAAAAGAATTTCCACATGTAATGATCAATTTTAGTGAAAAATTTTGTTTTCGAGAGAGTGTACGAATTGATATATTTTACTTAAATATACTGTATCATGCTCTTTTCTGTCGTGTTTAGCCAAGTTAGCATTTTTTTTCTCCCCAGTATCATGTTTATTCTTAAAAAGATTCCTAAAATATTAAAAAATTGTTAATATTTTTCCAATGTTCGAGCCAGTTGTCACGTGATACTTCGAATTTGTCTATCTTTTACAAACCTCTGTAGGCCGCGGTGGCCTTGTGGTCACAACACGAGCTCGTGGTCGGTGTGTCTTGAGTGTTCAAGTCTAGACCAACTGAAAATCCGCCGTTTATGGGAGCTGATGTACGTTAAATCTATCGTGACTCAAAATCGTCCTCTCAGCGTAGTGTAGCAGCTTGGATAGAAGGTACAATTCAGATGTTCTCGTCACTTGAGTGTGATTCCAAATTACTATGTCTGTCGCCAATAACCCTCGTGTTGCTTTATAATACGACGTTAATACTTACTCACAAGTCACTCACAAGTGTTCAAGTCTAGACCCACTGGAAACCCGCCGTGTATGGGAGCTGATGTACGTTAAATCTATCATGACTCAAAATCGTGTTTTTAGCGTAGTGTAGCAGCTTGGAGAGGAGGTACAATTCAGATGTTCTCGTCAAATGAGCGTGTTTCCAAATTACTAGGTCTGTTGCCAATAACTCTCATATTGCTTTGTAGTACGACGTTAATACTCACTAACCCCTACTCTACAAACTACTCCTTTTATCTACGATTTGCTTAAAAATTACTTTCACTTTTCTAGTACGTTTACCTCATGCATACGTATAAAATTATCAATGTATGTATCTTCGAAGGTCAATTATGTAATGCCTGGTAGATGGAAAATATTTAATAATGTATTTAATATAAAAAACGTGACGCAGTGCACCTTAACCACTTTCAAACGCGTGTCTGCTGTGGCTTTACAAAAAGGGGGGGATTTTAAAACAAAAACGAATACCTGCACTAGTATTCTCTTAACTACCATCATAAAACTTTTAAATAGCACTTAATTAATCCTAATAGTTATACGTCCACCCCTGAACAGACTGGTCAAGAAATAGAATATAAAGGCGCATGCAGATAATTTCCACTAGCAGAAAACTATTCATCATGCCATCGGACCAGCTGCTGAAAATGCTAATTTGCAAATCAGTGTAGTTTAAATTGGTCCACGCTTTAATTAAATGGTTTCTCCTCGTACTTTTTTTTTCAATATCTCGAAGCAACAGACGCAAATGAACAAAAACAAGAAGGAAGTGAAAATAGTTCCACGTTTCGCCCAAAGTCACGCTTTCCTTGTAGCCACATTTCAAAACCCCGTATTCCTTAAGGCAGCCAAACCATTCCACCACGTTAATACCTCGTTATTACGAACAGTTCAATTATGGATGGGGATAGAGGGGGTGAGAGAGACAGGACCGCAACCTTGCAACTCACCCTCCATCCTCTGACTGACCCCATGTTCCATCTTTTAACAACGCATCTCACGTTCTTTCAGGGTTCCAGCTAATCAACAGAGGGGGTTCCACCTCTGTTTTATCTAAATAGACACTGTAACCGCAGGAGTTTTAAGTAAATAACGATATTTATCCGGGAAAGGGGAGGTCTTCGATGCTTGTCCTCAACCCTCAAGGGATGAGGCGCTTGTGTCAGAATTGTCCGTTTTCGAATCCCTCCACCCCAACGGGGTGTCAACAAGCTGTGTTCCTGTCTCATAACCGCAAACGATATTTATGTAAATATAGGTTGTCAGAAACTGTCTATCGCGGACTTGTCAGAGGGGTGTATCTGTAGGGGGAGCTAGCACTTCGAGTGCGATATGTCAAACGATATTGGTATAACTTTATAGCACTCATTACTGAAGGTTTCTGTTCTGGAATGCCTGTGTTTGTGTAGTAGAATTGAATGGGTCCTCTGATTGTTATTTAAATCATGCGTCATTTCATTACAGATATTGTTTACTTTCTATTGTAATGAACTTGTTTTGAAACTTTAATTTAAAATTTTGGCTTAACTGCTGCTCTTGAATTAATTGTAGTATAGCAGATTTAGGACTGTGTGTGTGTGTGTGTGTGTGTTTAAATGTTAGTATATCCCGTAAAAATGGTTTTATTTTTTATATCTAGTGGGTCTTAGTTTTGTAAGTCACGTAATTTTTTTTGTCGAGTTTTGTGATATGCAGTTGTATCTAAATTTTTTTTAGTTCTATTCTGCCATGATAATTTTCAATGCTATTGGAGAAATCATATAATATATGTTTTTTTATTCTTTTAATTTTTTGTACCTTTTAATGAAAAGCCTACATATGTATAAATATTTCACACAGTTAACTATTTTCTTATATTTAAATTTTGCATGATTATTTTATATTATTAAATAGTTCGACTCACACATATATAAGTATAATTAGAAGATATATTTTAAAACATGAAATCTGTTCTGATTTTTTTGGAAGATCAATATTTTGCAAAAACTGTTTACTTCTTTTGTACAATTATCCTTGGTCAGTAAACTATAATAAAAATAATAACGGAAAATAATTACTTAAAATAAAATAATTAATATTATTAATCACCATTTCTTTCACTCTGTTTTTGAAAAATGTGTTTTCAACATGTAAGACAATACAAAAATAATTTTAAAAAATATCTTCTACAACTGGAACCTTATTAACAAAATTTATAACATTCTTTTTACTTTTCACTACTTTTCGGTAATATTCCGCTTAGTTAAGAATAAATTTTTAAGTTAAGAACATTTTATATAAAAAATATTATATACTCTTCTTAAGTGACTCGCACACACTTAACGTTGATTGTGTAGCATTTCAGTTATAATCAAATTATTTAATCTTTGTTTTTTATTCTTATTTGGGATTTTGTTTATGAAGAAAAACAACCAGGGTTGCAAAAACAAATTGGTTATTTATGAGTAATTTTCCCTTTATCATAATGCTTAGGATATAAAATAGAGAAAAAGTGTGGATTGGTGTTTTGGGATTTTTGATCACCAGATGCTATCCCATTTTTATTATTAGTCATGAGACTGTTTTCTTAATTCTTGTCTTTAGTGACATCAAAAAAAGCTTCGTAAAAAAACAATTATGTACTCTAATCACACACTAGACATAGAACAACCGTTGTCTTCAACCATTGTTTTTCAAGTTGGTATTTCCATCATGATTATTAATATAACAATTGATAAAATTAGTGATTAAGTAACACAATTATTAGAATACATTTCGGTGTGTTAGAGATGTCCAGTAAAATAATTCATTTGAAACAGCTGAAATTTTCGGAAGCGTTTTATAATGTTTTTACTGTTTAGATTTTTGCTGCTTTCGAATTATTAAATTTGAAATAATATATTTTTGTAGGAAACTAGTACAATTTTTATCTTATTCAAATTCCAAACACTTGGATGTACAGCATTGTTAAAATATTAAATCGTTAGATAGCAGCTTATTTTAATATCTCTTTTGAATAAGGCATTATTATTAATACGTTGATGTATATATTTGACAATAGATTTGACTGAAACACGTAAAGTTAAAATCCATCTCAACAAGACGTAATTTTAATGACTTTTTATGAAA